>VWYH01007685.1:39890-71610 GCA_013399365.1 Pampusana beccarii | reverse complement strand
GTTTTCTCGCTTGCTTGTCCCTTTCATTCTCGTTTCGAAGGAGAATGGGGTGAGGTAGTGAAGGGGGGTGGAAAGGGGAAGAGAAACATCAGTGAGAACAGAAATCATAGTTTTCTTTCAGAACCCGTTGAACGGGCTTTTTTTTTTTTTTTTTTTTTTTTTTTTTTTTTTTTTTTTTTCTATTATTTTTTTTTTATACTTTTTTTTTTTTATTTTTTTTTTTATTAATTCATCACAAAAGTTAGTTGTATTGTCATGTACTAGCTGAAACTTGGAAGTAAACCTTTAGCGATAAGCCCATTACACCGTAATAAAATATCTAGCTTGGATTTAACAGGGGTCATAGATTTCAGGTCAAGAAAAGGTGGTAAAAGACACTTCAGTTTATTTTAAAAACACAGGAATCCAGATCACTTATTGATCCTGAGAAGCACAAACCACTGAAACAAGTGATAGCTCTTATATTTGTTGGGCATTATCAGTTAAAATATATAAATTCTTCAGTTTTTCAAAATTATTTTTGTTCATAAGCATCAGTTGTGACTGATTTCACTCTACAAGGCAGATATGGCCAGACACTGAAAATAAAACCATCCATAATCTAAGTGCGAGTAAAGTAATTTGTTTTTTCAGATGTCATATCTGGACACTCCTAAAACAGTTCACACTNGCAAACGCGCGCCAGCACCTCTCTATATTGCCAGCGGTCCGACCTGTTTGAGGACTGCGGCGGGGCAGGGCACGGGCGGGCTCATCTCCGCGCCCTTCCCCCTGCGGCCACGGACGTTCGCGCCATCGCCTCCGACAGGCGGCGGGGGTGGGCGGCACCGTGCCCAGCCCTGCCCCGGGACACAGCCGCCCCCCTCGCCGGCTCGGTCTGGGTGCCCCGGGAGCAAATCCCCGGGCGGGCGGCCTCCTTCCCGCCGCGCACGGCCCGGCTTCCCGCTCCCGTCGTTGCGGCGCTCGGTGCCAGTGCCGCAGCCGGGCCCCACCGGCCGCGGGTCTGCAGCAAAATCCAGCCAATGGGGGCGGCGGGGCCGGGAGCGCCGCTTCCCGCCCGCGCGGTGCCGCCCCGCCCGCGCTCCGCCGCCGCCATTTCGCTGCGCTCTAACAAAGGGCCCCGGTGGAGGGCGGGACGCGGAGGCCGCCGTGGTGCCGTTCTGGTTAGTCATTGTCTCCGACTTGCGGAACGTCCCTGTGGGTAACGTTCACCTTGGCATAGCTTTTTTTTTTAGTAATATCTTTTGAGCCTTGAGCGGTTCTAGTATATTGTGTTAGCAGCCTCATCGTTTCACGGGAAGATGTTTTTTATAGAGGGGCCTGTTGGCTCCCGCAGGCCATGGTGTGGGAGCTGCTGCACTGACTTCCAGAGGCAGAACCGATGTCAGAAGCTGTCAAACCGTTTGTGCGCACACACTTTTGTATTTTCTGTCTTAGTTCTTAAATTTACTGTGAATGTGTATTTGAAGATATTTTTACTTTGTTCTTGAAGGTCCATCGAATAAATGTTTTTCCACACATTTTCTTTACCATCTTGATAGGACTCTTTGCTTGATTAATTATATCTGCATGCAAGACATGTTTTGTTTTTTGTGTTTGGTTGCTCAGGTGTTTTTGTTTGATTCTCCCGATTTTTTCCCTGTTTCCTAATGCGTCTCCATTAATACAACGCATCCAGATTGTGGGACGTTTTTGCTTGTTTAATTTTGCAGCCCTTTTCCTTCAAGCTGTCTTTTTTTAAAGTATTATTATTATTTTAAAATGGTTTGTTCTTTTTCATCCCTTGAAAGATTTTTCTCTTTCTTTGGGGGACTGTTTTTTTTTTTTTTCCTCTATTTAGTCTTCTAGTTATGCACGTTATTTTATTCTGATTGTTTGGACACCATGTTCGTAAGCCTATTTTCATTTGTAGATAGCCAGCTTGGTAATGTTCATATCAGGCTTTATTAATATCACCTGATTTATTTCTACAGAAATAACATAAATGTATTTATCTTTGCATATCAATCATCATGATGCTGTTGGCACAGATTAAGCTCCTCAGTTTATATTAAGATCGCTGTGTCTTTGCGCATTGTTTTCCGTTAACTTAGTGTTTGAGAAAAAAGTGAATCAATATGCATCATCTTTTTCTCCCCTATTTAAAGGTTACAGCATGAACAGAACACAATAGAGAGCTCACTGATGCTTTTGCAAAACTGTAGTGCACTTCGCCTACTCCTTATCTCAGTATATGATATTCTACACCTTTTCTTTGGCAGCAATTACTGAGTGTTTTCTCTCTATTTGTCTAGATTCAAATGACTGTTTTTTCCTCTTCAGGACTGCTGAAATAATTATTTTTCCCTTCTCAGCTGGCATGTTTGTTTTTAATCATATAACTTTTTTCGCATCTGTTCTATACCTTTGTTTTCATTGCACCTAATGACTTCAAACCGTGTAGGCGTTAATATTCTTGTATTTTATCTACTTAAACCACTCTCTTTATGTGGTTTAGTGGGAATAGGTGTTGCAAACTGCTCTGTTCAACTTCCATTCCTGGTTTTAATTGGTGTTTTGTCAAAAAGTTGCACTCTTTTTTAGCATCTATTTCTCATTTCTTTTTAGTTCACTAGATCTCTTTTTGTGGCATTTCTTTTGCGTGTTTTTTTTTTTCCATAAAATTTAACCTTTGTTTATTTTTACATAATGCTTTCTTGATCCTCTCAATATCAGTCTTCCTTAAATAACAACCAACTTTTCATCCTCAATCAAGGGCCATTACTACTCAAGAGTGACAAAACAGCTGAAGAACTTAAACAGCAAAGACTGTGATTTGTTCCTCACCTAAGCAATAGCTTAGCTTCAAAAGGGATAAAAAACATTGATGGTCTAAAATGTGAATTTTTATTGTGACCAATTTTACACAGAATCTTTGTAGATATGATAACAATGTACAGGCACATGGAATTTATTATTGCATTACAGTGTGCTTTGGTTATTTGAGGAAATATTCTGTATTTCATGATTGCTAAAGCCGAGTTATATTTACCCAATTCTGTATTTTCCACACCAAACAACAGACACTTTAATTTTCTTGTTTTTATTTTAGCATAATGTATGTGTGTGGTATCTTTCTAAAATTTTCACTGACAGCAGTAGGTATAAAATAACAGTTTATGTAATATTGGAGTGTTGGGTCACTCCAGAAAATAGACAAAATTAAACCAAAAAGAAGTGCATATACATCCTGTGTGCAGGAGCTCAGATCTTTAAATGTTTTCGAAAAGAGGGAAGGAGCTCTGAGCAATCTGTATTGATTGGAATCTGGAGTAACATTTAATTTCCTAATATGACATCTTGGTCTCATATTTTATGGCCAGGGTTCATCATTCACTCCTACTGGTTCATCTCTTTGGATTTTATTACTCAGAACCAACAAGTCATTATACAAACTACTCATTAATAGCTTATTTTTACATTTCAGCTTTTCCCATTAATCAAGACAGTATGAGAAAGGTGAAGAACTCTGTTTTCCTCTTCCCAACAAGGCAGCATTAGTTGGAAGAGCCTTGAGCTGTCTCTCACATGACGTGGGAAAGCAGTCAGGGCACACTGGAGTGAAGGAGCAGGTTGGGTGAGAGCAGAGAAAAATGACTCTACTCCTCACTCTAGGTATGTCACAGGAGACTGTACCATTCCCCTTCTGCACCAGCTTTTGATCTCCCATCCTGCCATTCCAGCCAATGCTCCTGACCTTCCCAAACAGCAACCACCCCCTTGAGGAGGCTGTTGAAAACTGTGAATTTCAAAAATTGTTTTTAATGATCTTTGGGGTTTTGAGGAGAAGTGTTTAGCTGTTACGAGAAGAAGCTGCTGATCTCTCAGCAGATCTGCCAGCATATGTATTTTCAAGTAATCAGGAGAATTAATATCAACTTAGAAAATCTCTGTGATGTGGGTTTTTTTTTTTCAAACCAGCTGAAAGTATGTGATAGAAATGTTACAATTTGGAGATGCAGTTTTGCTTCACCTTCTAAAGCAGAAACTTTTGATAAACGTGGTATTTTCCTTAGTTGAGACATTTGTGAGGGAAAGGCATAAAAAACCCCTGCATCATCTTCCTAAGGAAATTTAAGTGTTCTCAGAGCATCATCACATTGTATGTAGAAGACCAAGTGAAAATGGAGATTTTTTTTCTTAGAGTGACAATCAGCATGGTGAAAATATTACAGAACTTGTCTAATTCCATGTAAAAAAGAAAAAAAAAATCGTCGTTTGCATCACATTTTTAAAAAAAAATTACTGTACCTGCTCTGTGCGTTCTACTCATATGGAGAGTCCAAGCTGTCAACCTCTGGCCAGGCCATCAGCCTTACACCTGTACACTGACCATCTGCCAGGAAACTAAAGACAGAGCTGGTGGTTACCCATTCAATATAAAATATAATCCCACATTTTGCACCTGACAGCTCAATATGCCCCTAAATTACTGCTAGAATGTGTGAGTTCTGATCAGCTTAGCCCTATTTTTCAGCCTCGTTCACCTCCTGCCTCTGATCCCCGACTCAGTCTTCAGAACTGTCTCACCACCATCTTCCACTCTCACTGCACCCTCCAGGTTGATCCTAATTAAAAAAAATCTCATACATCTGAAAACAATAGATAAATAAATAAACAAATAATTTGTTCTATGCTCAGAAACACTACAACGAAAATAATTTGAATGTCAAGAACCACTAGAAGAGGAACAGAAAGCAAAACAGAGGCTATTTTATGTTTGTACCATTGCAACGTTGTGTGAAATAGTTGCACTTTGAGTACTGTGCACATTTCTGGTCTCTTAAATAAATGTGGTGCAACTGGAAAAGAAAGTTATGACAAAAGCCATAAAGATGATTTAAGGTCTAAAACGGCTTCTCTACAAAGGATACTAGGACAGAACAGAAACAACTACTGGGTGAAGATGGTCTTGCTTATATTTACTATCTGTAAGGTCAGAGGCTAAATCTGTCAAATTTAGTGAGCACCGATCTAATTATAAAGTTACTTACCAAGCAAAAGGTTAGTGAGGCCAGAAAGGCTGCCTAAATATCATGGGTGGTTTCTTTAAGTAAATAGACTCCTTATCTCTATAGACTTTTTCTAAATGAAGACCTGAAAATGATGAATGAAAATGTGAGGATGGAGCCATTTCTCTCCTCTATAGAAATCAATTCTGGAGAACACAGATGCTTGCATAACTATAAGCACTTCCTAACACCGGTGGTAAACAGTTATCTTAAAAGACTTCAAAACTGATCCCTGGTGGTATCATCTTCCATTTAATAACATGCACTTCCTGAAAATCAGTTTTGGTTTCACCATAAGGTAAAAAAATATCCCAACCCCAAACAAACAACCGACCCCCCAAACCAAAAACCACTTTCCCAAAGAAAAATTCCTATTCATTTGTTTAACTAATTTTTTCAAGGCTTCCAAGTTACTAGCATCCTGGTTTGTGCAGATATTTCTGTGGTTCTCTCACAAACTACTTGAGGAGACAAGAGAGGAAGTTCCATGACAGGAGAAAGCTGCAGTGTCTGTATGAAGAGGGAAGGGCTTGGTTTCTGTTTGAAATACTGCCCCATATGTCAAGACCAATATCATTCGTATGCAGAGTGCAGAGACCTGACACAATCGAATTCTTACAGAAGTGACATATAGAGATGCCATCTGGAGGGGGAAAAAAAGCTTGTTTGCATCAGCCTAGTTAGTATGGGAGCGTTGTTTCTGTACCATGCAGTCATGTGTCAGGTTTTCTAGGACAGAATGAACAAAGTAGGAAATGCTCTAAGGATCACGGGCTCCTTATAGAAGCAGTTTATGAAGCCAGATGGTCTGTTGCTCTCTGAACTGTGAAGTCGTTTTGGTTTTTTGTTTTTTTTTGTTTTTTTGATACCCTGGGCAGCAGCCACAATATAAAACGCAGTTAAAACCAGCAGCCAGTGCAAGAGGAATTGAAAACGCGGGCTGGTTTCAACAGCAGCCCGGGCGGGGCGCCCATAACCGCATGGCGGTGTCATTCAGTAGCTTCACCTTCCCTGCCTGCGGATTAACGAAATGCAAACGACTCGGGGAGGGGTGGCGGAGAAGGTAACCGGAGGGAGATGAGAGGGAGGCAGGACGAGGAGGAGGGAGGGAAGTTCCTTCCCGGGCAGGATTGGTCTAAAATTGCTGCAGCGGAGACGCGGCGGCGCCGGGCGGGCGGTGCCTGTGGCCGACCCTCCCCGCCCCGCTCCGGCAGCAGCTTCACGGTGCTGGGGGGGGATGGAAAATCTCCCAAACCGATCGATCGAAAGATGCGAAGAGAAAGACGTCCAAGGAATTAGCAGCGGTTTATGGCAGTCCGCAAAATGTGAATGTTATGTACACTCAGAGCATTTATTGTTACCCGCAAACTGCAAATGCAGGTTTTTGCTGCGTTTCTACAGCTATATAATGCAACTGACTTTCAAGCTTCAGTCCTGTCATTCGGATTTCCAAAAAGCCAGTGCCTCTGAAACTCTGAACAGAGACGTGTGAGCTTCATTCATGTTTACCATTGTCTAAATTGATTCCATATTGTATACCTGAGAAAAAAATAAACAGTATAAATATAGGAAATGAGCACCTTGTCAATATAACAGGCTCAGGCAGGATCTCTCCTAAGTATATTTCATTAACGATTTTGCAAAACCGGGTGTCCTACTTGATAGTAGGCACATGGAATAGGGCAAAAAGCTCCTGCTTATTTCACTGTAATTCCAGCCACAAATTCTCTTCCTCCCCTGTTCCTCATTAGTTGAGTACTGCATGGTTTACAGGCTACCCAATGCCTGCCTTAGTCTACCTATTTCATTCATCTAATTCTAACCACCCCCTCCCCTTATTGATTTAAAGTACGGATTCCTGGTGCTCTGGCTACCCTTTCCACCAGCTTGACTTTTAAAATACAGTAATCAGTTTACATTCCAGGATTAGTTCGAAGAGACTTTGTTTTGCATTAAAGATTAATAGCCAGATGTCTTTCAGTCCTCCCCTCCACTGGGGTCAGGTGCTAGATGAGTTGTAAAAACAACATTCCTCCTTCAGTGGCTCATTACAATAAATTACTTTTTATTTTTTTTCTTTTAAACCAATTTGTTGTCTAAGCAGGCCTGTTTTCACAGCAGTATGAAAAGGTATTTGCTGATGATACTATTCAGAACAATTCTATATATTACACCACATTTGTAAGATATTCCTACTTGACAATATTTTAGTTTGCTAAGTATGATTGTAGAAAGATACTAAATGAACTAAATATTTGAATGAAGAGGTATTAGCATAATTTATGAACAGACCTATAAATGTTTAACTTTTGTGTGGACCGTGTCATCTAAATGTTCAAATAAGTTTTACGAAGAACAGCCCACAGTTTCACGGATCTACCCTCAGCAGCAGGCAAATAATTCCCTTCACTTTTGTGGGCATATGCTCTAACTTGCCTACATTTTTAGTAAACGCAGTAGCTTAAAGCAACTTCTCCCCCAGAAAGCGGGGAGGAGTTAAAACAAATAGATGACAACTTCCTCTAAGACCATGTTAGGCCACTTCAAATCAAGGGATTTTTGACAATGCCTTTATACTGTCCGCTATCAGGTTGTTACAGAGAAAAAAAGCATATCCTTTTCTACAAAAACATGAGCAAGACTTTTTGAAGCAAAAGAACATTTAAGGGCACTTTACATACACCATTGTCACTGTGATGAAGTTAACCAAAGTGTCAATATTCTTTTATCCTTCACTCTGTTTCACTTATTTGTCTGCATACTTGGGAATGCTTCTGCAACTAAATATGTGGGTTGCTGGATTTTTGTTTGTTTGTTTTTTTTGTTTGTTTATGTTACCTTGCATTTTATCTTCTAGTGCTTTATGAAAAAGCAGAACTATGGAGTAACTACAGGTTGAAGAACTTTCTTTGAGGCCAGGATATCTGAGAGACTGTACTACTTACGCCATAGCTTATACCTCAAAGCACAAGTCTGGATTTAAAGATCAAAAGTAGTTTAGGTCATCTATGACACTAAATGTCTTTTCATGACCACCAGCATCTCTGATGCACTGTTCTTAAATCTAAAGCCTTCCTCCTTTATGTAGAAATCCGTTTAGAGTTTAGGTTGTCTGAATAATTGGAAAGAAATTTGGAAAAGGATCCAGGTTAATTAGAAATTCTGCATTTGAAATGAAATAAAATACTTGTTTTAAAGAAAAGTGTTTGATATCTAATCTGCCTCATAAGTCAATAGGTGTTACAGTCCACTTCTCTCTTCTATTTTAACATATACAGAACTTTTCTTTAACTATAGTATGCAGGCAGAAGACGTGTTAGTTTGTAACAAGCACAGTTACATAAGGAAGAATATATTGCCATTCTACATTAAATGTGAATGGCTGGTCAGGAGAAACAAGAATATATAACAAACTGTAGTAAAATATTCCAGTCATATTTTAGCTGAAGAAAAAGAGGATTTTGTATACAGAACTCACCAGTTTGCTTGTACTAATAAAAATGTGACATTACCATTGGTGGCACAGAAAGCAGAACATTAGTTATAAACTGCTATGAAAGGGAACTAAGCTCTGTTTCCCCATCATCTCAACGGGGAAACATGGCTAGAAAGGCAGAAAAAAAATTGTGAGCTTTGTGATTTACTATTACTGAATGTAACTAGATTCTAGTGAGAAAGATAATTAAAAATACCTTAGACTAGATTTCAGTCTGATCATATGTCATTTGAAAATAGACATGTTAGAATATTTTGTTTTCAAGCAATGTTTTCACACATCAGTGAGGAAAACCCCTTCTCCTCTAATTTCCAAGAGAAGTAATCCAGACATAACTTCCTTCTCAGGCACTTCAGTTTGAGCGTTTCTCTTGAAAAGGGAGAAATGCTCCCTCCTCATAGCTTGTTTTTGAGGGCAAAAGTGAAACCTGGGAGGCCTATGTTTCACAATATAGGATTTTCAAATAGCCCAATCAGAACCTTCTACTAATCAGTACATTGTTTCAGACCTACACAGTCTCATTCACCCATTCTAAATATCCACGAACCAAATGTTATTTTGCTTAATATATTGAATACAAGAAACTGAGATTGTTAAACAAAAGAATAATCTTCAAGTGTTTTAAACCTAGTTCTAGCCTCACATTTCAGAACAGGTACTGATAAAGTCCTGCCATTAATATTGTGTCAAATATTTGCCTCTGATTAATACCTAACACAATTTCTTTCAACAAAACAGGGCTGATAAAAAGGAGAAAAAATAGTCTTCTAACAAAACCACACACACACCCAAACAAACGAATGCACGAACAAACAAAAGAAGAATCAAACTTGAAAATTGTGTAAGAAGCAAGTATTGTTTAAAACTATGCCCACGATTCTCCTCTTGTTTCTAAGCAACACTTCAGCCAGGCACTCTCGTGTTATCTCCCTCTGCTTGAAAAACATTTTCGATTAGCACATTACCATAATGACTCACTCCTCTGCCTCCTGGGGGAGGAAACTGTAAAAAGCAGCATAGTTTCCTCGACTTATTTCTCAAGGGGGACTTTCAGAGAACAAAGAAAACACTCCCCCAGCCCTCAGGCAGGAGCATTCGGAGGCTCCCGGCGGTGCATTCCCGGGTCCCCTTTGGCCAGTTTTCTTCCGCGTAAAACAGTACAGAAAAAATAAATAAAATCCTGTTTTACCTGTACGTACCAAACAACAGAAAGAATGCAGTGTCCCTTATAGTGGAAGAAACTCAAACACAGATGGGAAGAGAAGCCTTTACTACCTTTCATAGGGTGGACCATCAAGGCTCCCCTGGTGCCTGATTCTCTGACGCTCCCCCCCTGCCTTTTTGAAAGCTGTCTCTGACCGTGGCCAAGACTGCCTGCCACTCCTACCTCCAAGAAGCCAAAGGCAAATCTGAAGCCTGAGGGCCCCAACCTCACTGCGGTGATCACAGAGGCCATGACCATCTCCACACAGCACAAGGGGCTCCCAAGCTCAAGGCCAAGCCGTAAGAAGCCACGGCCAAAAGGACCAAAAAGGCAGCACCAAAAGGTGCTGCTGAGTCAAAGGAGTCAGCACTCAAGAGGCATTATTGTAAAATAAAACTTTTGTAAATAAGCCAAGCAGCACTTTGAAAAGACATTCATATAATCAGAATGAAAAAGAACAGAAACATCAGTTTAAGTCTAGGCTGATACACAACCCTCTGCCCCACATATGTAACTGTCTATAGTGCTTCTCTGGGAACTCAGAAGCTATAGAAAAGCACACTTTAGCCTATTTTATTTTAACATGTGATCTTCCATTATGATTTCCACCACCACCTCTCCCATCATTTACTGACCATGTCCTTTGGAAACTGTCCTGGATTAGTTATAGAACAGCATCCCAGTGAATCATTCGTAATTCCCTCATTATTGCCTAGAAGGTAAAGTACAAATAAGCCAACGATAGGATCTCAGGAGACAGAAAAAGAAAGCAACCACTATACAGGAGACACTTAGACTCATTTCTGTCCCAATATAGGGGCAGCAGCTGTGCCAGAAGGAAAGGGCGCCCCATCCCACCCCGGGTCTGAAAACCGCGCGCTCCACCCAGATTGGCCGGCGCCGGCCCCGCCCTTCCTGGCGGGTGGGCACAGACACTCCACCCCCTCCCACGCCACAGCCCACCTCTGCCGGGACCGGGGGTGATTCCTCCCACTGAAAACATCAGGGGCCAGGTAACGAGCTCACCCTTGCCGCATTCTCATTTTCTCTTCTTAGGCTGTCTTGCTGTGATTCATCTCATGGACTGTAACGGCTGCCTTTTGGCAGTTCTGCAAAAAAGTGAAACTGAGAAAGTTTAAATAAACAAGCTGACTTCTCACAGAAAAGTGCAGTGACCTACACCAAATAGCAAAGAAAAGGTGAAAAACATTTATGTTCCAGAAACTTTCCTTGACATCTACAGTTTCCAGACACTAAAATAAAAAGGCTTCAAAATAAGCAAGTATCTGAAGTCTCCACTGTTCCCGCCCTTTCTGTGAAAATGGGGGTGGCTCTGAAAAGAGCCTTTGGGTTGTTTGTCAAAGGAGCTTTACTTGGTTTTAGCCTTATGGCTGTCAGTCTTCTTGGGCAGCAGCACGGCCTGGATGTTGGGCAGCACCCCACCCTGCGCGATGGTGACCTTGCCCAGCAGCTTGTTGAGCTCCTCGTCGTTGCGGATGGCCAGCTGCAGGTGGCGGGGGATGATGCGCGTCTTCTTGTTGTCGCGGGCCGCGTTGCCCGCCAGCTCCAGGATCTCGGCCGTCAGGTACTCCAGCACGGNTCCCGCGCTGCAACCAGAGAACAGAAATGCCAAAAAACAGCTTACGAAATAAAAAAAATAAAAAAAAATAAGTAAAATAAAAACCTACGTTTAAACGCACAAAGCCGCGAAATCCGAAAAAAAATGCTCCAAAAGCGGCCACCCTGCCTTTTTATCCCTTCCTTCTGTGGTTCGGCGGGAATTCTGATTGGTTGAGTCTGGGATTCTGAAATTAACCAATGGAAAGACAGATGAGATAGTGACCAATCAGAGATGCTAGATGGTTTGACATCATGAGCCATTATTGTCCAATAGACAGGAAAAGCCTTTAGTCACCTCATTTGCATACCGTCCCTATAAATACAGGCGTCGCCGCTATTGTATTTACGTCGTCCCTACACCAGACAGGTAGTGACAGGCTTGTAAAATGCCGGAACCAGCTAAATCCGCTCCTGCTCCGAAGAAGGGCTCAAAGAAAGCCGTTACCAAGACGCAGAAGAAGGGTGACAAGAAACGTAGAAAGACCAGGAAGGAGAGCTACTCCATTTATGTGTACAAGGTGCTGAAGCAGGTGCACCCCGACACGGGCATCTCGTCTAAGGCCATGGGCATCATGAACTCCTTCGTGAACGACATCTTCGAGCGCATCGCCGGTGAGGCCTCTCGTCTGGCGCACTACAACAAGCGCTCCACCATCACTTCGCGGGAGATCCAGACGGCCGTGCGGCTCCTGCTGCCCGGCGAGCTGGCCAAGCACGCCGTGTCCGAGGGTACCAAGGCTGTCACCAAGTACACCAGCTCCAAGTAGAGCGTCCCGGATCGTCAGTTTTAACCTAAAGGCTCTTTTAAGAGCCACCCACGTATTCACTAAAAGAGTCGTTCACACTAATTCGGTTCGGTGAGTGGTATTTGTATTTAGCACTGCTTGCTTGCCAAACTAGGATATACCGTTTATCAGCAGGGAAATTATGTCACGTTAAAGTACCGGGGATAATTTTGGACACCTACTCTATGTACCCTACTCCAGCCGTTACTCGGGCAGCTCTATAAAAAGAATGTCAAGCACTTAATTAAGCTGAAAGCTATTAAGATTTCTTCTGATTTTAGAGTAATTATCTTAACTCGAGTTTTTGAGTAAGTACAGAGAAACATGCACGGTAGTGCGGGGGGATTTTTGTTTTGGTTTGGTTTTGTTTTTCCCCTGCTGTTCTGGTATGAAATAAAGCAGTATTTTTCTTTTAACAAAACCCACCTTATTCCAACGCAGCTTATACCTTGTGTAATAAATTGTCACCGTTCCCTTTAAACGTTAGCGTTTATTCTCAAACGACTTGCCTGTAAGGAAGAGCAGCTTGTTTACTCAGAGAGCTCCCTAGGGAATAGTGTGTTTATGTGTGACATTTGGAAGACCATGTTTCATGAAATTCATCACGCCATGCACAGCAGAACTGAAATTATGTAAAATATAATTTCATTAGTCCCAAAGACTTCATATGGCAGTGGCAGAGATTTTTTTGTTTTGTTTTTGTTTTTTGTTTGGGGTTATTTTTTTCTGGTTGTCTCTGATAGAGAGTAAATACGTCAGAATAGAGGTTCCTCATCCATTCCAAGCGATAACGTAACGGGAAAACAGAAATTAAAAAATAGACGTTAAAAAAAAACCTGAACGAGACCACTTTATAGAACTTCAGGTGGTGCAGGATGTGTGGGCTGGTTTTTCGAAAAAGCCTTTTGCAAGGGGGCTGAAATCCTGGCTGCCCGGGACAGAAGCGGCAATAAAAACGTCTGCTGTGGGGCTGGAGTAAAAACTCCGCGTCTGCTGGCAGGTTGCCACTGTGGCAGAGCGCTCGGCGGGGCAGAGCTGAGGCATAAGAGAAACGAAAGCGCCGTCGCATTCGGCGCGGGAGGGGACTGCGGAGCGGGAAGCGGCCACTCCCCCACTGCGGCCTCCGCGCCAGCCGGCGGGCTTTTCAAATCCTTCTCTTTGTCCAATGGCATTTGTGTCTTACGTCTAGCCAATCACAAAGCAGTGATGGCCATAAATAGCGGGCCCCGCGGCGGCTTTTTGCATACAGATTTGTGGTTCAGTACTGGGCGGCTGCTGCGAACGAGATGGCGCGCACCAAGCAGACGGCGCGTAAGTCGACCGGCGGGAAGGCGCCCCGCAAGCAGCTGGCCACCAAGGCTGCCCGCAAGAGCGCGCCGGCCACCGGCGGCGTGAAGAAGCCGCACCGGTACCGGCCCGGCACGGTGGCGCTGCGCGAGATCCGGCGCTACCAGAAGTCGACGGAGCTGCTGATCCGCAAGCTGCCCTTCCAGCGCCTGGTGCGCGAGATCGCGCAGGACTTCAAGACCGACCTGCGCTTCCAGAGCTCGGCCGTCATGGCTCTGCAGGAGGCCAGCGAGGCCTACCTGGTGGGGCTGTTCGAGGACACCAACCTGTGTGCCATCCATGCCAAGCGCGTCACCATCATGCCCAAGGACATCCAGCTGGCCCGCCGCATCCGCGGTGAGCGCGCTTAACTTTCTAGCGGTCGGCTCTTTTAGACTATCGAAAACCCAAAGGCTCTTTTAAGAGCCACCACATGGCCACTGAAGAGAGCTGTAAACTCTTAAGTCTTGCATACAAAATGGTGTGTCTCCCTGTGCTTTTACAGGGGCCAAGATCTTGTATTTTAGGTAAGTACCAAACAGTGCTACATGTTTCAAAGGAGCTGAAAAAGATCCTGACCATCATAAAACAATGTAGTGTAAATTCCTGTTAAATGACTGTGCTAGAAAAAATGTCAATTTAGAGTAAATATTACTTTACAATTTGTGTGGGGCTTGTTTGTTTTGTTTTGGGTGGTTGGTTTGTTTGTTTGTGTGTTTGTTTTTTTTTTCCCCTATAAGGCTTTAGCTGGTTAAAGGAAAGAGTTACAATTGCAGGCTTGCAGCTTCTCAATTTTAAGATTTTTTTTTTTCTGATTGGTTGTACATTAAAAGCATTCATACAAACTAGTTGAATGTGTAAAGATGTCTCTAGGGAACTTTGCTTTTTTGATTAAGAAAGATGTATTCAGAGGTAAGTATATTGTAAATGCTTCTTACTACACTACAATTACTTTGTTGTTATGGTAACAGTATTGTGATTTATTGACCTGACAGAAATATTTTCTTTCCCAAAAGGAAAGGGGTGGGGGATATGAGGCTTTTGTTGTTGTAGTTGTTGTTGTTTTTCCCTGAAGGTGCAAGAAATCCTTTCCCGACCTCCTAGGAAAGGTGCTCAATCAGTAGTTTTCTCTGCTCGTGGTCTGGTCGCCTCTGTCAGGAGCAACACCCCCCAGGCATCTTCAGCCCTTCTTAAACGCTTCTAGTTTATTCACGAGATAAATATATTTCTAGACAGCTACGGGTAGGGCTGCGGCAAAAGTAATTTCTGTGACTCCTCTTTTCAAAACAGGTGTTGTTGTGTTGTGTGTGTTTTTTTGGTGTTTTTTTTTTTTTTTTTTTTTTTCTTTTTTTTCTTTTTTTTTTTTTTTTTTTTTTTCTTTTTTTCTTTTTTCCCCCTTTTTTTTTTTTTTTTTTTTTTTCCTGGGATATACTCGTTGATGCTTCTGGGTACTGTATCCTGTCTCTATCTGTATTTAGGCTCCCCAAAATCTTTGCTGAACTGAGCACAGAGAAGGTATTTTCTGTGGAGTATCAGTGACTGAAAACTTAAGATAGCGTCCAGAATTATTGTTGAACTGAGACTCTTCCCTATCTGTTATATTTAGTGATTTTTTGTGAACCTACCCTGATAATGCGATTTCCTGCTGATTATAAGTACAACTGCACAACCCTTTGGCCTCTTACCCAATAGAAAGGTGTCTGAAAAATATAGATTTCAAAAATTATCTTCGGCTTTCTGAGTTCTTTTTTTAATACTGCATGTATTTTTTTATTTAATTTCGGGAAGTGGTTGGATTGAGTTGAATAAAGGTTTCATTCAAACTCGGAAACAAGGAGTCACAGAATTGTTTAGAGGGAATATTTCTTTTGTAAAGCCTAAAACTGTAAGGCTCTTGTTTTTCTGTTAATTTGTTGATACGCTTCCTCTCAGGAAATCTTCCTTTCTCTATGTCAGGAACTTGGACTCTGCAGCAAAATCTGACCAATCAAGTGCCTCGACACACCATTTTCTTTTCCTTGTTTTTCTCACTTTCAGCCATTTTCTGTTACTTAACCGCAGCGGGGTAAAACGGCGGCGGGGGGGAAGGGGGGAAGGTATCGCGAATAGTACTTTGGAAATTAAGATATGTAATTTATTCCCTGTGTGTCGTCGCCCTCCCCCCCATTTGTTCATTGGCATAGGATTTGTGTTTTTCCAAACAGATTTTTTTTTTTAGTAGACTATTACTAGCATGATCGAAGAAATGAGCCTTAGTGAAAGCAAAGTAATTTTCTGCTGCTGTCTGTGACATTAAGAGATCTATTTCTTTATCTAAACCTGTTTACATATGTTTATGATAAAATTATTAACAATTAAATCAAGTAAGATAACTGCTTTTAATATTTCATGTAGTAGATATTAAATAGCTTTTATTAGCCAAGGGTTGGAGTACTCACATTTCAACATAAGTTTGAGTCAAAAATGATGCTGTTTTGCATGTTCAAGAAATACATTATTTTTGAGGAGCAAGAAAGAGAAACAGTTTTTATTGCTCTTAATCTCTATAAATTTTCTTGTAGTCTTTTTAAGAGCTTGGACTGATTTAATAAATACAGTGTTACTTAGACTGATTCTGGCAGTTGCATGCTTGAATTATAAAAACACTAACATTCAATTACCTAAGAGGGAAACAACGGTACAAAGGTGGTGTGGTGGTTGGTTGGTTTTTTTTTTTTGTTTTGTTTTGGGTTTTTTTGGGAAGGGTGAACACCTGTGAACCCTAAATTATAGTGCCTGAGTCTCAAGTAGTTTTGAGGTGTAATACATTATAAAAGGACAGTACTAATAACCTATCACGGCTTGTTGTAGTGGAGCAGGCTAGCAATTAGGAAGAACTTATTGTGTAAATTTTGAAGTCTATAACAGCTGCAGATGGTTGAGATGGCTGTAATAGTGATATGCAGAAGAGTGGCGGACTGATTGTACCTTATACAGTGGGCTTTTTTACAGTTGTTTCTGATACAGATTATATCCTGGAAGGTGTTTGTTAAAACAAAACAAAACAAACCAATCACGACATGAATGAGAAATAAAACAATTTGCCACAGATAGTTTATTTAGATAGTTAATTTGATGTGAAATTTGTTTAGTCTAAGGCACAAACAGGTTACCTAGGGCAAGATTTCCTGACTCAAACAAGAGTGGAAGTGGAAGCTCCTCCAATACCAGCAAGGTCCAGCAGTGTTCCTGTGCTTTTTGCAGGAGAGTCTGACCTCATGAATGCTACTGGGTAGAACCTGGCTGTGTGCAAGATCAGTTGATAATCTCGTAAGGTGATTTTTGCAGGTGGTTTTAGATGCTCAGTGAGATATTTGGTTAAGACCCTTCCTGGCTGTTTTACCATCCTCCATGAATGATCTGGCGCTGTATTGGTATGATCTGGCTCAAATCACTGTTTGAATAGATATACTTCCTGTCAGTCCAAAGGGTAAGATACAGCATAACCACTGAGGTTCTGGTAAAATACTTCCTTTCATCAGAAATATGTAAAAGGTCTGAAAGCATTTTTCTAGAACAAAAGTATTTGAATCAATTCTACTTGAAATTTATTAGTTTCTGAAAAAACCCTAAACAGATATATTAGTATGAAAAAGAGGTGAAGTTTTCATTTGAATTAGCTGTTGTAATGTATAAACTTAATAAAGTTGATGTGGTGGCTCTTGTGCAAGCCAGTAGGTAAAGATAAATTCTAAACATCCTATCACATTTTTTCCATTTGCAAATCTCTCTTTAGGGCTGCCTCACAAGTCAATCATGTGTTGGTTTTTGGTAATCTCAACCAGTGCAGTCTGAGCTCAGCCAGCCTCAGCTCTCCTGCCAGCCTGGGCAGTACTACCTTACTTTCTTGTCTCTTGTCTCCTACTTCCAAGTTATATTATATCTTCAGCTGGGTATAACCATCTTCCAGATTGTAGATGTACAGACATCACTGTAACAACAGTGTGAACATTTGCTAAGTTTTTGTATCATACATAGGTGAGCTTGAGGAAGTACTGATTGTCAGCTACTATGAAGCTATGCTCAAATGTGAAACTCTTTTTAGCAAAGCTGTTACTGAAATAAAAATGAGTGATAAAAGGCAGCCTACTCAAGGAACATAACATATAAACCAAATCAACACAAATTTGATTAAGACCGACCAGCTGGTAGTTGAAAACTCTAACCTCAGTTTGATACCTTGGCTTCGAGAGACAAATTCTTCTCACTATAAAACAGTGTTGTTATTGTGTTCCATGTGTTGTAAAAGATGCATTTCCCTGGAAGTGCCAGAATTGGGTCCAACAAGCATTTCCACCTGTTTTAAAAAAATTATGAAATTTTAACACAGTATAGACCACAAAGAACTTTAGCAGATATTGCTTGCCAGCACATAAACTTTGTAATGTGAAAGTCCTAGAGAGGAGACATCTCTAGACTCTTTATTCTTCTTTATCCAGGAACAGTTATGGCTTACGGGAGAGCGCTGTGGCAAAGTCCCTAAGCACCTAGGTTTCAGTCTGTGTGAAAACTCTCACCTCTCACTGTAGCAATGCCCTAGGAAAGAGTACAGAGTTGCAGTGTGCAGCAGTGTTACAAAGGACAGCCCTGCTGACTTTTGGTGAAAACTTCACCATTCTGTAACTGCTAAACTCTGAAGCCTTAAACTCTCCCAGGAAAGACAGATGGCCTTTGCCACTCTTGTGAATACTCATACCATATTAATAAATGAAATAATGAAATATGAAAAAAATCACACTTTTCCAGAAATGTGAAAAAAACCCACATATTACCAGAACTCTGGAAATGGGTAGTATATGTAAGCACCAGAAAGAAGAGCAGAAGAATAACTGTAAGGATGAAGAGTGTTAATTGTACCTAGACAGTAGATAATCAAGATCCCTAAGTATCTCTCTGCAGCTTGCCTGGAACACCCAGACCATGAAAACAAAGCTCAGCATAAAGCAAGGGACAGCATAAACTAAAGCAATTGAGAGAAGATATGAGGAAGATAATGATCAGTCCTGAATCAATAAGGCATTCAACTCTGGAAACAAGAATTGGTGAGTAAATTCTGATGGTCACAAAAGTGTTAGAGACCGGAGAGACAGAAGAATGGAGTTGCTGTTGGCTTCTAAACTGCACAAGAGGCACATTCAAGGATGAGCACATTGTAGTCAGCACCTCCACCTCCCTAGAGACCTGCTGAGGTCTCACAGCAAGCATAGCTTGCCCTGCCTGTCCCTGCAAGCAGCAGTGGCCTGCCCACTTGCAAACTTGGTGTGTTGTGTGTGTTAGAATCTGTGAATGAAACGACTTCTGCTTTAAAATAAAAATGCCTTCCGTTCTTTGTAAGTTCTTGCACTGAGCTTTGCTGCAGATGTTGTTTTTGTTTTCGTGGTTTTTTTTTTTTCCTTCCTTTTTCTTAACGTCAGTTAATACTTAATCATAGAGAAATAATCCTTGTTATCAAGCTTCTGACAGTGGTAGTGTATGGCTTCGGTTCCATGAATGATTCCCTGTCTTGCATGCTGTTTTACCCCCAAACATTGTGACAAGTTGCCAGCACATGACTGGGAAGAAAATATATTACTGGGCTTGATCATCCCATATTTATATATCACCAAAGACTTCACTATGCTGTGCTGTGTCATCTGCTCTGGTGCACATGTGGATCTTGACTACATAGTCAAGATATTAAAAAAGCTGCTGAAATCACCTGCGTATCCTTTTTGCTGCTTTCTGTATCCTGACCCATCCCTATATATTTTTGAAGACCCTCCAACATCTGCCTGCATTCCTAACCCATATGGTGAATATTAGGATAGTTATAAGCATCCCTCTTCTCTCTGTGTTGCTAGATAGGCCAAAAGACCTGACCATGAGGCCTGCTAGAAAGTTAATATTAGACTTGTAATAGATGAGAAGACTAGCATTAATTAACTTTCAATTGTAGAACAAAACCGATCCCAGAATTGAAAAATCAGCTGTGGCTGGTTGAGTATCTAGTGATTATTGCCAAATTTTGTGGATTAACCTAATCTTAACCTAAAGTAAACTTTGCTCATTATAATAGCGTTTTAATACAAAAACATGCTTTCTTGTTGAAGGGTACCCACCTCCAGGAGCAGATCCCCTACTCACTGAGCATGTGTAGTAAGAATAGAGTTATATAACTTGTATTCAAATGTCATAACCAATCAGCCCTTCAGGACTGCCCTGAGGGCATGTCTATACTGATAGAATGTCGTATAAATGATTGAGACTTTTGTATTGCTGGTAAGCTAACTTAGTCTAACATCCACACTTGTACAACTATGTAATAAAACCAGTATCTCATCTCTGTCTGCAGAATTTGGCTTATTTGCATGCACACCAAGACGAGACACCTGTTTTAGGGACAACTGCACCTGCATTTTTGTATGTTATCTCAAGTACACCACTCTGATCCATCAGGGTGGACTAATAAATGTATTAAAAATGCTGCCTGTAAGAGCTTCAATCTGTGAGGCAATTAAGAAGGAAAAAGCTGTCCCAGGGGGCACAGAAAATAATTTTCAATAAATGTTCAGTATGTTTCTGTGAATTTTAGCACAGTATGGCAGTGTTGTAATGTACAGGTGGATGCAGAGCCTAATGCATGGTGTAAGAAGCATGGTAGAAAAGGGAAGAAAGATGGTTTCTATACTCAGCTTTTTGGGAGCACAAAAAATCAAATGCAAAGCTTTTTCTCTGTTTCAGATGCCAATCCAAAAAGATGAGCTCTGTACATTTTCAGAATTAATTCAGACTATTGATAGTCCATGAAAAACAGGTAAGATCCCCACGGTACTAATGCAATGATAAGTAGTACTTGAGAATTTCAGTATGCTGTGCTGCAGGCAACCAGCTCATTGTCAAAATCACTATCACATCAAGTTTAAAGGACTCCTAAGTAAAGAACCATGCTAGCTACAATTCAAGTCAGTTATATAGTGAATTAAAAAAAGAAAGAAAATGTGGATGGTGTCAATATTTGGCACTCTCAGGCTACTTGACTAATCTCAGACTAGGCATATAACATAGAAGTTTCACCAGATCAGATGTGTCATCCTGGCTCTGCATCCAATGCCTGAAAACTGTAACAGAGTCAGCAGCATTGCCAGTCTGCTTCTTGTTGCTTCACTGACTCACTGGTTTAGGCAGGTGTGTGCAGAGTTTGAGTTAACTTCGCAGTAGCACAAGTATAATGTATACATAAATAAAATGAACAGACAGTTTAATGTGAAGCAGTAAATACTGATTACGTGAGGACTGAATAGCAATTGTTATGTGTGTGTGCATGTGTATCTGCAGTTATATATTTTCAAATACCTGTAACTTTTGTGATCCTTAGACTTAGCCCAAATAGGAAGTTGTTCACTTATCCCTATAAAATGTATCCACTTTGATGGTCCTAGATAGAGTGGTTCTATAACCACACTAGAGGTATTTCGAAATACATACATTGTATTTAAAGAACACTTGTATACATTGTATTTTTAAACCACTTCCAAATACTGATACTTAGTATCCTCTAATTTTTTTTTAAACCCATAAGTAATAACATTCAAGAGTTACTATTTATTAGCTGTTAAACTAAAAATACAGTTTAAAGTTCCCACTAATTCACCACAGTGTTCCAGTACAGATGCAAAACTCCACTATGATAGTATATAGCATAGCTGCGCTCATCCATGTGCCCCAGAAATACAAAGCAGAGCTTTCCTGAGACCTTCCATGAGACTCCTCCAGTTTCTGCTGTTGCAAATGGGATGGTATTGTATTCTTTCCCCTCCTTGAGATACCTTTCCATAACTATTTCATTTATGCATCAGACCTATGGATGTCTTTACTTACAATTCTGATCTGGGTTTTGGAGTTGCTAATTTCTTTTGCTTTGTAAATACCAGAGGCTTATCTGACTGGAGACTGACACACACATGCTAATGGGTCTGTCACTTAACTGTAGAAGACTTTGCTAGTTTAAATGCAAGAATGAAATAAAAATCTGTCTGGTGGTGTTCATAAGAAGGTAACTAAACAGAAAAGCCAAGAGGGCAACATATCAAGGGAAAAAAAAAGTAGTCATATAGACTATGACACTTCCCTAAATGCTACAGTCACAATTCCAAACCAGGCAGTTGCCTGAATAATAAAATAGGTTCTATCAATGGATTTACACAATTTCATGAAAAAATGCTGAAGAATTTTGAACAAGGTTGTGTCTGGTGAGGAGGGAAATAGAAAAAGAGTTAAAAGATTAAAACCCACAGATTTAAAGAAAAAAGTAATGGTGCTGTTTGTGTTTGGAAAAAAGTTATATATATGTATAAAGACATATATACATGTATACATGTCTTCTAAAAGCATAGTAAACATAGTATTTTTTTTTTTAATTTTATATTTGCACATGTATCTGGCACAGTTTCTAGGGGATGAGGGAGGGGTGGTAAAGGGAAAGAGCTAGGTAAATTTCTTACCCTAAAAATGTGTGAGCCATTACGATTAATAAATAAGAAAGATGCATAGGGGTGGAGAGTTTGCTGCTGAAACAGTGGTTCTGTTGGGGTTTTTGTCTGTTTGTTTGTTTCTATGTTTGTTTGTGGTTTTTTTTTCCATTTTTCAAAGAAATTAAATAAAATTATGTGAGTGAAGAGATTTCATAATGACATTAGTTCTTGCAATATGAAGACTAAATGCAAATTAAACCAGAAGCAATACCAAAACAAAGTCCATGAAAACTTCAGTAAATTCTAGTTTTCACAATTGTTTAATACCTAATTGTGTTTATTTCAATATTTCTTTATTAAATGGAAAAAAATATATTATTGCCGTAAACCCCAGAAATTTGTGAAGAATCAATGCTGTTAAAACCAAAACAAACGAACAAAAAACAAACCAAAAAACACTAGGTACCCCAAAACACTTTAAAAAAAATAAATTATGTTTAATCTCAGTATAAATTAGTTTATTATTACGTTTCAGGGAGTAAGGTTTATTATTTAGAGCAAGTCTGCCTCAAGCCAGGAAAGTTAGTAATAGTAGTGTACATATCTGTGTTTTGTTGTGAACTCTTAAAAATACATGTAGCATTTATATTTGAATTAGCACGTTTAGCAAAGAGATAACTCGAGATTAGTGTGAGACTACCGGAATATTCTTTTGTTTCCCTTAAGGTACTGAGCAAGAACTGGTCTCTTGCTTCACCAGTCAGAAGCATTCCCTGAACATGACCTTGCGATTTGTGCTACTTCCTTATGATCTGTTCTCTGAGAAGAATTCTTCAGGCTTTCAACATTTCTCGCAATGGTTAAAAATATGCATGATAAGTAAAGATATGATAAATATATGAATGTGTTTGCATGTGTGTCTGTGCCACTACAAGAAAAAAAGCAAAAAATCATAACAGAACACATTTTCATTCACACGAAGGAAAAAGTACGTTACATTTAAAAAAGAAAAAAAAAAAACCACGCAACCAGACAAACACAAAACCAGACAATCTCTTCCCCCCTTGTTACCGTGGGGCATGAGAGTTTTCTTACCCTAATCTTTGAAGCAATACATAGAAGGATTTAGTAATAGAAGGAAGCTGTGGGTCGAAGAGGACAAGACTGGAAGGGCTTATTTAAATATAGGTGAGGAAGACCTCTATCCAGGCCAAACCTGATAAATAAATAATTAAAAAGCAACACACGAATCGTTCAAAGCCTAACCGGAGCCGAGCTGGGCGAGCAGGAGGCGGGGAGGAGCAGCGAGGCGGGGCGGTGGCACCACGAGCGGCTCCGGATTGGTCGGATTTTGCCGCAGACCCTCGGGCAGCGGGGAGGGACGGGCCCGTCCCGGCGCCTGGGGCACCGTTGCCCGAAACTGTGGCCCGGGCCCTCCACCCAAGCTCCTGCCACCGGCGGACACCAAAGCCACCTCAGAACAGTCACCCGCGGAAGTTAGGGGCAGGGACGGGGAGGACAGAACGAGAAGGAAGCAAAAAGCCGCGCAGGCTGACAGCGGGCAGGGGCAACGTGCGGCGCGGCAGCTCAGCTCCGCTGGCGAGAGGCAGGAGCCGGCGGACGCGTCCCGTGGGCCCGTAGCGGGGAAAGCGCCTCGGCCGCTGTCTCGCGGAAAACCCGGGCCGAGCCGCGCGGGGGCCGCCCGGGGACAGCGGGCAGAGAAAGGGCGGAGACTGCGTCCCAGGCCCCGCCTCCAGCCTCCCACCGCCCACCCCCTGCCGCAGTCCTCAACCAGGTCGGCCCCCGGGAAATATATTGCGGCTCCGCGGCACTAGCGGCGTGTGGTGTGAGGTTGCATAGAGTGTGGTCATGTCTGGCAGAGGCAAGGGCGGGAAGGGGCTCGGTAAGGGGGGCGCCAAGCGCCACCGCAAGGTGCTGCGCGACAACATCCAGGGCATCACCAAGCCGGCCATCCGCCGCCTGGCTCGGCGCGGCGGCGTGAAGCGCATCTCGGGGCTCATCTACGAGGAGACTCGCGGAGTGCTGAAGGTGTTTCTGGAGAACGTGATCCGCGACGCCGTCACCTACACTGAGCACGCCAAGAGGAAGACAGTCACAGCTATGGATGTGGTCTACGCTCTCAAGCGCCAGGGCCGCACGCTCTACGGCTTCGGCGGTTAAATTAAAATCGGAAACGTTCTACTGTTTAAAACACAAAGGCTCTTTTCAGAGCCACCCACAAAATTCACAACGAGAGCTGTGCATTGCTGAACTCTTAAAATTCAGAAGTATTTAGCATCCCTGTAACATAGCAGTTTCGAGTTATATACTTAATTTAGAAGCTACTATGTAGCAAAACTTCTAAACATTCTCTGAAAGAAGTACAAGATAAAACATTGTGATCAAATACACTTAGTTACTTTTGTAATCACAAGCTCAATGTAGTTTTAATTAGGTCTTCTGATCAGCTCTTTTACACTGACAGAACGAACCAGCATCACCGTATCTGCAAAGCATAACGATTGTGTAGATGTAACAATGATGAGGGTTACGGGAAGTGCCTGTAATTGTTTTTATCTTTTACTCCAATAGGAATGAAGCGATTACGATCCTCTAATTTGCATAACGCCCTTATAAATGCACAGGGGGCAGGCATCATTGTCGATGTTGTGGAGGTACCGTGAGATCTTGGATAGAAACTTTTGAAGATGCCTGAGCCTGCAAAGTCTGCTCCAGCACCCAAAAAGGGCTCTAAGAAGGCTGTCACCAAGACACAGAAGAAGGGCGACAAGAAGCGCAAGAGAGCAAGGAAGGAGAGCTACTCCATCTACGTGTACAAGGTGCTGAAGCAGGTGCACCCCGACACGGGCATCTCGTCCAAGGCCATGGGCATCATGAACTCCTTCGTGAACGACATCTTCGAGCGCATCGCCGGTGAGGCCTCTCGCCTGGTGCACTACAACAAGCGCTCCACCATCACCTCGCGGGAGATCCAGACGGCCGTGCGGCTCCTGCTGCCCGGCGAGCTGGCCAAGCACGCCGTGTCCGAGGGTACCAAGGCTGTCACCAAGTACACCAGCTCCAAGTAAAACGGCTTTTAGCTCTACCCCAAACGGCTCTTTTCAGAGCTCCCACCCTTTTCAGAAAAAGGGCTGCAATCAAAAATTTTTTAAAAAGGGATTTATTGCAATTTATTAATTGAACCTTGCGTAGTATAACTATACTTCGCCAGAAGTACGAAACATGACTTTAAGGTACAAACTTTCATTTTGTATTTATTAGTACTTTCTTCTAAAGTCACTTGAATATTACATAAGTTTTAAATTCTGTAAAATTGCTATATTACAGGGATACTAAATGCTCCTTAACTTTAGGAGCTCAGCAATGCACAGCTCTCGTTGTGAATTTTGTGGGTGGCTCTGAAAAGAGCCTTTGTGTTTTAAACAGTAGAACGTTTCCGATTTTAATTTAACCGCCGAAGCCGTAGAGCGTGCGGCCCTGGCGCTTGAGAGCGTAGACCACATCCATAGCTGTGACTGTCTTCCTCTTGGCGTGCTCAGTGTAGGTGACGGCGTCGCGGATCACGTTCTCCAGAAACACCTTCAGCACTCCGCGAGTCTCCTCGTAGATGAGCCCCGAGATGCGCTTCACGCCGCCGCGCCGAGCCAGGCGGCGGATGGCCGGCTTGGTGATGCCCTGGATGTTGTCGCGCAGCACCTTGCGGTGGCGCTTAGCACCCCCCTTACCGAGCCCCTTCCCGCCCTTGCCTCTGCCAGACATGACCACACTCTATGCAACCTCACACCACACGCCGCTAGTGCCGCGGAGCCGCAATATATTTCCCGGGGGCCGACCTGGTTGAGGACTGCGGCAGGGGGTGGGCGGTGGGAGGCTGGAGGCGGGGCCTGGGACGCAGTCTCCGCCCTTTCTCTGCCCGCTGTCCCCGGGCGGCCCCCGCGCGGCTCGGCCCGGGTTTTCCGCGAGACAGCGGCCGAGGCGCTTTCCCCGCTACGGGCCCACGGGACGCGTCCGCCGGCTCCTGCCTCTCGCCAGCGGAGCTGAGCTGCCGCGCCGCACGTTGCCCCTGCCCGCTGTCAGCCTGCGCGGCTTTTTGCTTCCTTCTCGTTCTGTCCTCCCCGTCCCTGCCCCTAACTTCCGCGGGTGACTGTTCTGAGGTGGCTTTGGTGTCCGCCGGTGGCAGGAGCTTGGGTGGAGGGCCCGGGCCACAGTTTCGGGCAACGGTGCCCCAGGCGCCGGGACGGGCCCGTCCCTCCCCGCTGCCCGAGGGTCTGCGGCAAAATCCGACCAATCCGGAGCCGCTCGTGGTGTCACCGCCCCGCCCGGCTGCTCCTCCCCGCTTCCGTTCGTGGGGAGCCCCCGGAGGAACGGTTCCTGCGCAGCGTTGTCTTTGTTCGCTTCGGCTATGGCGGCTCCGCATTTTCTTTGTCTATCTGCATGCTGCACTCTCGACAGTTGGCCCTTGCAGCCCTGGGGGCCGGTCCGCGACCATTCAGCGCTTTTGTGCTCGCACCCAGCGACCTGCAGGTTGGTGGCAGCGTGAGCAGGGAGCGAGGCCCTAAGCGGCACGGAAAATGGTCAGTGAGGGGCTCCGGGGAAAATACACAAACTGAGGCTCCGGCGAAGGCCATTCGGAGCGACTGCTTGGGAGCGCAGGAGGGATCGTCCACCCTTCTCTTCAGCCACCCCCAGCCTCCAGCGTGTTTCCGCGGGCAGCGCTGGCCGCATCGCACCGGGTTCGCTCCCAGGAGCAGCCGGCCTCTGAAACAGGGAATTGCTCGATGATGTGCAGCTGGATGCAACAAATGAGAGACAATATTGAAGACATTACAGACAAATGTCTGTATGACGTCTCAAAAATAAACAGTAACCTTGTTTGTTTGTTTGTTTAAATAAGCAATCCAGACATTTTGCTGTGTATTATACTGTTTTGCTAACAAGTGTCACATACATTCTGCTGACAGTATGTTGGACTGTATTTGTAAAGTGGATGAATAAATACTGAAAGAGTTACAAGGCTATATTTTTAAATTAACTGTATCAAGTTTTTTAAACATTACTCAGAAGTGACATGGCTGTGATACTTGCCAATATTTTTAGTATTTCACACACTTCAGACATTTCTACCTTTTAAAAATGATTGATATCCTTTTATATCTGTACAGTTGTTGATGTAATTTCATTCCTGAACATAAATCATGGAGTTTAGAAAACATCTCCAGAATATTTATTGGCAGAACATATTGCCTAAATTCAGGGGAAAGCACGATTGAGATATTTGTGTATTAAGTTGTAGTTGTCCAAAAAAGTACACTTCTTTTGTATTACTATAATTATCACTGTGAATTCCACTTGCATTTGAAGTATTGTTTTAAACACATTAAAGTGAAAGAATTGTCACTCAAATATGTATGACATGATCAGGTAAAACCAGCTTTAATTTAGATTATCTTCACTTTTTGACTGAACAGAATGAGCTAAAACTGTTTATAGACTAACTTATGGACACCCCAGTCTGGTGCCTAACACTACAATTTGGTTCCACAAAGTCTACTTTGTACTTTATACCTGAAGATCTGTTTTTAGATACGTTTCCTGAGGCAGTTATAAAAAACCTTCTGAGTAATAAAGGAAGCCTAAAGGAACTATATGAAATCTTTTGGTGTGTCAAAATCATAATTTCTTCAAAATTCTTCCTAAGTGCAGCGTGAGTGTTCTGGTATAACTTTTCTTAGCAGCAGTAAAACCAGTGAAAGACTTTAAAAATCATCTTCCAAAGTGTTCTGACAGGAATGGGTCATGCAGAGACTGAGATCAGCAGTTTTGAGATTACTTATCTGC
The DNA here is from genome assembly GCA_013399365.1 of Pampusana beccarii. NCBI lineage: Eukaryota > Metazoa > Chordata > Aves > Columbiformes > Columbidae > Pampusana > Pampusana beccarii. The sequence goes on along the minus strand of VWYH01007685.1, from coordinate 43,780 downwards.
AACACGCTTTCCCCAAAGTGTGGAGCACATTTGATGTAATTTCATATCATGCTTTCTAGAAGGCTGTCTTGCCTGTAGGTTGCTACAAGTGGCCAGAGATATGTTTTCTAAGTGTTTCTCTTAGTGACATGGTCAGTTGTCTCGTGGACCAGTGTGTTCTTAGAAAAAATAATTAAAGTGAAAAGAAAGTTTTGCTACTAACTATAATCCCTAACAAAGTTGCTTTTACTGTGGATTTGAGACAATAATTATTATTTGGATCAAATTTTAGGATCCAATCCCCAGGTTCTAGAAGCTGCATTTTGTTCATGGGTATGGACACATAGTACCAGGAATAAAAGGAGAAAGAAAATGTTTGAAAAACTCTGCTCCATCAAAAAAAAAAACCCCTTAGTTTTTCAAGTGTGCTTTAATTAGGACTGACACTCTATTTCCTCATTAAACTATAATGAGGAAATCGCATTTGTTTGTTGTGGTAAGGCAACATCTCACCATGACTACACAAGAAAATACATAATTGGTAACAAAATCATAATATCAGTGTATTATATCCAACTGGAAAGTTGCTTTTAGTTTTCTTGAGAGCTTATATTGCAATTTAAATACGTATCTGTATCTGCTATAACTGTAATAATAATAATAATAGTAATAATAATACAAACTAAAGTAGTGTGAGGTCTTTTTAAGAGTACATTATCTCCAACATTGAAAACAAAATAAAGGTGAAAACGCATATAAAAGACTTTAATCTGCTTTTAACTATGCAATTCTATGACTTTTTATATAGAGACTCACATTATTGAGTTATCCCTAAACATAATGTTTGCAGGACCTTGGTTGGAGTTCTGGAGTTTTTTGCATCACAAGTTCTTTCGGTTGTGAAGGTGTATTAGAATGCAGTGATAAAGCCAAGGCTCCATATGGTGTGGATTTCCTCTTTACTACTGTTTGTTGCATATGGAAATTAGAGAAAGCTTTGCTTTGCTACATTACTTCATATAGTGGAATATTCTTGAAAGTCACCAGTCTTTAATACCAGTAGATTTGCCAGCATTCTTATAATATAATCCGTCTGACTGATAAGACATTTATATTTGAGGGCTCAGTGTGATGGCAGCACAAGGTTCTCAACTGGTACTATTACTAGTGGCTAAGAGCAAAAATAAGGAATACTAGAAGTGACTTAAATATCACAGGGGGTAAATCTCCAGTTACTGAGGTGAGTACAGTAGTGAGTGAAATAAGAGGTGTTTGGAATGAAATGCTGAAGAAAACAATGAATTTCTAGTCAGATTACAAGAAGAATTTGAAGAGCTGTACCGGACTTACCTCCAAATTTAAAGAAGGACGGGTCTCTCTCGTGTGGTACCAACTCAAATTTCTACATAAAGGAGTTGGTTCACAGAGAAATCCCTCTCCTGGCCACAGATACCCCCACTTCCATGTGCTTTCTCTGGAATTCCAGTGTTATGATCTAGAGATACGTGCTTTGATCTAGAGATACATGCTTGTGGCCCAGAAAGCCCATCATATCCTGGGCTGCATAAAAAGCAGCAGGTTCTCCAGAGAGGTTGCAAATGCCCAGTCCCTGGAAGTGTTCAAAGTCAGGTTGGATAGGCCTTTGAGCAAGCTGACCTAGTGGAATGTGTCCCTGTCCATGGCAGGGGGATTGGAACTAGATGATCTTTACCAGTCCCCTTCAACTCATACAGTTCTATGTTGTGATCTTCTGACACACACATACATAGGCAGCTGTTCTGGAAACTAAAAACAGAAGACTTGGGCAAAAACACAACTCTTATATCGTCACAGTTCTTAAAGAAGAGAAGTGTTAAGTGCCAGGAGACATGTAGCTGCAGGTAATGAGGATCAATAAAACAGTGTAATGAAAACATCACAGGTTTAAATTTGTCCAGTGGAAAAACAACCCCCAGACACAGATACTGTCACTGTATCAGAATAACCAGGTGCTCCAGACAACTCTCTTCCTTTATATTTGTCTCTACAAATGATCCCTGATATCCCAGTTTGGCTACAATACAGTTCTACCTAAAAAGCACCTGTGCCACATCTTGGGGTTTGTGCAGAAAGAAGAGGTGCAAAGTGTAGCATATTACTACAGGTGGTATTTCCCTTCCTCCAGGCTGAGCACATCCTTCCTTTTCCCCAGCAGATGGGGAGGACAGAGCTACTGCAACAGTGGGAGCTATGACCTCAATGCAGTGCACTCTAGATCATCAGGTATAACTGGGAATATCCTAGAAAGAGGAATCAGCTAAACAGCCTTTCTGCTAACTTGTAATAGTTACTTTAAAGAACTTTAACATTGTGCCCTTGGGTGATATTTGTGTCAACAACGTAGAAGATAAATTCAGACAACTTGCTCTCTGTTAACTAATGTAACAAGAGGAATAGCTATGCAATGAGGAAATTTAACAATTTGAAAATCCCACTTAAAATGGGAACATACCACTACTGCAAGGAGTTTGTTCTGAATGGAAATATGCTATGTTGTTGCAGGTCTGACTAGTTAAGGATCTAGATCAAGGTGGTGCATTTCCCCTGAAGCATTTCTAAGTTTATTTCCAAATAAAGTTAAGTCACAGGGAAGCTGTACGTCTCTTAAAGAACAAAGGCCTACAAAGGAAGCCTTTTCTTGATTCTTAGATGTAGTTCTGTGGGTTTGGGGTGGTTTCCTATTTATTTTCATAATACAAAGCATTTTCCACTCCTCCCCAGTCTTTTAGCTACCCAAGCTTTATTTCACACGAGTAGCCTGTAAAGTCACAAAAGTTGAGTAAATCAAAAATTAAGAACAAGTAGTTTACTGATCTTGTTACAAGAAAAACACAAAATCAATAAATTGTTACAAAGACAATGTTCTTTCATTAGAAATGGTGAGTTAGAAAGAAAATGTATCACTCCACTAAAGCAGAAACATAAAGATTTAGCACATGGCCACAGAATGCGGTTTCAGCTACTCAACAGAAGCTGCATACAAGAAGTATTTAACAGTGAAACACTATTGCAAATAAAGCAACACAACTCTTTTCAGACTGTGTGGGTGGCTCTGAAAAGAGCCTTTGGGTTTTGTTACATTGTGAAAAAGCTGAGCAGCTTTGCTCAGCAAGCTTATTTGCTTTTTGCCTTATGACTCTCAGTCTTCTTGGGGAGCAGCACGGCCTGGATGTTGGGCAGCACCCCACCCTGCGCGATGGTGACCTTGCCCAGCAGCTTGTTGAGCTCCTCGTCGTTGCGGATGGCCAGCTGCAGGTGGCGGGGGATTATGCGCGTCTTCTTGTTGTCGCGGGCCGCGTTGCCCGCCAGCTCCAGGATCTCGGCCGTCAGGTACTCCAGCACGGCCGCCATGTAAACAGGTGCTCCAGCCCCGACCCTCTCCGCGTAGTTACCCTTGCGGAGCAGCCGGTGCACGCGGCCCACGGGGAACTGCAGCCCGGCCCGCGACGAACGCGACTTGGCCTTGGCTCGGACTTTACCTCCCTGCTTCCCGCGGCCCGACATGCTTCAGCAGCTTAAAAAAACTACAAGCAGGCCCCGTAAAACAAGACCGAGAAAATCATACTGACGCAACCGCTCTTCCCATTTTATGCCTTCCCTGGGCGGGATTAGCGATTGGTGATTGGCTGGAAGCAGTCATTGCTTTTACGACCAATGAGAAGACGGATCGTGTTGTGACCAATCAGCGATAAGAATACACCCCCTTGAAGAAAGGTCCAATCGGATTGCACGGGTTAGAGGTTTAGTATTTGCATAACAGCCCTATAAATAGAGGGAGCTGCAGCCATTTTATCTGTTTCTTTTTGTTTCGAGCAATTGGAAAAGAGTTGTGAAAATGCCTGAGCCGGCTAAGTCCGCTCCTGCGCCCAAGA
>VWYH01007685.1:0-39710 GCA_013399365.1 Pampusana beccarii | reverse complement strand
GAGCTGGCCAAGCACGCCGTGTCCGAGGGTACCAAGGCTGTCACCAAGTACACCAGCTCCAAGTAGAGCGTCCCGGATCGTCAGTTTTAACCCAAAGGCTCTTTTAAGAGCCACCCACATTTTCCATGAAAGAGCTTTAACACGGTGGTGTCTTAGTCTTTTTAGATATGAAATTGTACTTTTGAAATATAGCGTTTGAAATAAATGTTACCAGCCCTTAATGATTGAAGATCTATACCTGAAATCCTACATGAATGTTCTACAACTTCAAGGAAATCCAAGTGTTAACTCCTGCTTTATGAGAGTTAACATTCAAACACTCCATGAAGAAATATCAGCAGTATTGTTAAGCTTTTTTTCAACAGAGAGATGAAGCGTGATACATTATACTACAAGTTTTAGAATAAAGAAATTAACATAGCTTATAATCAATACATTAAGAAGCCCGAAAATATGAGAATAAGGGGAAAATAAAATAAAACTCGATCGCTTTTTTTGCAAAGTTGTCCCCATGTAGTCTAAGCTTTTAGAAGTTCTTTCCTGTACGAGAAGACAAGAATCCGCCTTGTCGGCGGGAAGACAAAGACAAGAAGACCAGGAGAAGTGTGAACACCTAAGGTCGGGTGGATGATCTGGGAGGACGAGCTGTCCGGGGACGCGTGGACGCGGGATCACCAGCCAGCGCGGGCATCGCTCCGTGGAGCGGCTAGCGCGGGCTTTTCGAAATTTTCTAATCGCCCAATAGGCGGCTGCAGTTTCTACCATCAGCCAATCACAACCTGCCGCAGGCAGAGCTCGGGGAACCCCCGGTGCTGTTCGGAGCTGTGCGCCGCTCTGGCCGCTCCTACCGGGTGCAGAAGCCACGGGGGGCCAAAGCGACCTGCCCGCGGCGGCTCGGGACAGCTGCCCGCAGAGCTCCTGCTGCTCGGGCTGCACCGCCACCAGGCCGGCAGGATGCGGAAGAGGACCACTGGTAGCTCTTATCCGCCTCCCGCCCCGGCAATCTCCTTCTGAAAAGACACGTCGGTGAAGTCACGCAGAAATTAAGACCTGCCCCACGACAGCACTGGCTAAAGGAAAGGTCATTCCCAAGCAAGCGCAGTGATCTGTGCTGACAGCTCCCGGCTACAGTCACTAAGAGGTGTGGCAGCCCCACCCAGGCTGTTAGGAATCGCGATAGTTAGAGCAGCAAAAGAAATCTCCACACCCCCGAGCGATCCCCCCTCTCAGCAGCCACTTTAACACATACACCCTCTTGCGGTCCTCAAAAATAGTCAGCGTTTAGAAAGCGTTTTAACAGGGAATGTAAACTTTATTTTCCCAAGTCTTAGCGTAACCACGGCCGAAAGTTAGGCGTCCCATCCACTCCACAGATGAACATCCCACAAGGATATTAGCATGTTGTTAGCTCTGCTGCAGGCACAGAGCTCAGAGACAGTGTTATCAGCCCTTTCTCGGACAATAGTGGGTGGCTCTTAAAAGAGCCGTTGGGTTTAAGTATTTCCACTTTAACACTTCACTTCTTGGCCGCTGCCTTCTTCGCCTTGGCTGCTTTGGGCTTGGCCGCCTTGGGCTTGGCTGCTTTAGGCTTCACCGCCTTTGCCTTGGCCGGGCTCTTCGCTGCTGCTGCTGCCTTTTTGGGCTTTGCAGCCTTAGTCGCCTTCTTGGGGCTCTTAGCCGCTTTCTTGGTCGCCGCAGCTGCCGGCTTCTTGGCTTTCTTGGGGCTCTTCTTCACTGCCGCCGCTTTCTTAGGCTTCTTGGCCGCGCTGGCAGGCTTTTTTGCCGCTGGTTTCTTGGGCTTGGCCGCGGCTGCCCGTTTCTTGGGGGCTTTTTCCTTCACTTCTCCAGGTTTCTTGCTGAGCCGGAAGGAGCCGGAGGCGCCGGTGCCCTTGGTCTGCACCAGAGTGCCTTTGCTGACGAGACTCTTGAGCCCCAGCTTGATACGGCTGTTGTTCTTTTCCACATCGTAGCCACCGGCGGCCAGCGCCTTCTTCAGCGCGGCGAGCGAGAGCCCCTTGCGCTCCTTAGAGGCGGATACGGCCTTGGTGATCAGCTCGGTGACGCTGGGGCCCGCGGGCTTGCGGGCTTTGGAGCCGCCCGCCGCTTTCTTCGGCTTCTTGGCGGCGGCTTTGGCGGCGGGGGCCGCGACAGCGGGAGCGGCGGCGGGAGCGGTCTCCGACATCGCTGCAGAGACTTCTTCCTAATCAAAAGAAAGTAATTGGGCTACAGTAACCCCGATGCCTGAATTTATAGCGAAGCGGTGATCTGTGATTGGTGCTTTGCAGAGCCCGCCTAACTGTTAGCCAGGAAGAGCTTTTCGTCCTCCGAGTCTGTGTTTCTTCGGAGTTATAAATTCGTATTTTTTGAAAAATGCATGCCACGAAATGACCCCAGTTTCTTCGGAGAGTGAAGAGAAGAGGGTGGACTTTCATTCGGGGGAATTTCTTGCTGTTGGGACCGCAGATGAGAGAGAAAATATGTGTTTAACCCTGCGTTGTGATGCCAGAGAGACCCCGGGAACGGCAAACTTTTGTTTTTCCTTCTAAATTAAAATAAAATCCGTAGATAAAAAGTCTTTCCCGTAATGCAGGCTTATTCTTTAGGGACTTTTCTCCATTTTAGGATAGAAAACGAGGGGACAGCTTCGGTATTTTTGTCTTAAATTGATTTCAAAGAGAAGGAAGTAACACAATTTCATGGCTGAGCTTTGAATATGGATAAAGATTCAACTCCCTTAACCATATCTTTAACTATTAAGAATACAGTATTTCCACAGAATTTGGTGTTTTTGAAAAATAAGACACCTTCAGAAGAATATATACACTCTTGAAAAGTGTCTGGAACTTGCCAGGGCTCTGCATTTTTGTGCTGTTCTGTAAGTGAATAGCAAGATTTTATATATTTTTTTTAAACAGTTTCTGTTTATAAAATTATTCTGTCAATGACTAATTAACGCATATATCTGACGGATAAGCTGTTAGTTTAACTCTTTATCGGTTACAGTAGTGTATACTATTATTCCTTAAGACTTACAGACATCAGAAGCAGACATTTAGGTGAAAAGCATCAGACAGGTATAAATACACTAGAATGTATCGCATAGTGCTTGAACATTAATGGAACCATCTGAAGCCTCGGTTCTCGTAAAATAAATGACATAATGTGAAAATCTGACTTGTGTGAACAGAATGCTTCAGTCTCAATATTACCTAAAAATATTTGGATGCAGGTTTTTTGTGGTTTTTTTTTTTTTCTTTTTAATAGGTTTTGTAAAACCTGCCATTTTCTTCTTGAAAGGACAATGAAATCACCAATTTATGTTTTCATCCAAATCCTCAGATTGTTGAAATAATTTTCAGACTATCCTCATAAATCAGAAGCAGCTTTAATTGTTATGATCCCACTTATTAAGTCTCACAATGTGACAACAGATATTAATTACATTTTTTAAGAACTGCTATGAATTGTTTGGGATATTTTTTTATTACATCAGAAGAGAAAAGCCTCGATTGGCTTCTAATAAAAAACAAACAAACAAAACAACAACAACAACAAAACAGCTGGGATTTTTTTTTTCTTGTTTGAAAAGAACAAATTCAAATTTTTACCCTGTTATACTTTGTAAAAACTTGCCATGCAAAAAATCAACGAGTTATTTCAGCAAAGGGACATCTCTTCTAGCACAGACGAATTTGAGATTCTAGAAAAAAAGTAGTATAGTGCAAGAGGCCCAGGCATTTATTTTTATACTTCAAATGTGGAAGACACAGTTCAGTTATATTTAATAGTAAGTACTTTTAGTTGAAATGAGATAGACTGTAAAATGACACGGGTAATTGAGATATGTTAGAGTAACAAAAGTGAATAAAATGAACTGTCGCTTTTTCATATTCTCTTTTAGTTCTACTTTTATTTTGTTATTTCTGCATGCAGGCCAGCTAATAAATACTTTGAAGGAGAGGACAGGAAGGGAAAAGCATAGAAAGGGAAAAATGAGGCCTTTCAGTACTCCAGAGTAAAAAACGGGCTGTAAGGCATAGTGAAGTGGGCTGTGAAATCTGCCACTCTTCTCTTGTAAACATGACGTCTTGCCCACATAAGCAACTAGACCAAATCCACAGTAGCTATAGAGTTTGCAAACTCAGACTGATAACCTGAATGAACAGCAGGAATATTTTTCTGAGAGGTTAAAAGGGAGCTGCTTGTGGTGAGATGAAGGCATTATACTTATTTTCCAGGTTGAGTGGATGGAACCGGACATAAAGCAGAATCAGACTGTAAGTGATACAAAGGCAAAGCCAGGGAGCATTTTCACCTATCCAGGTCTGCTTAATCTAATGCATATTCTTCTTGGAATAAGGACTGAAAGCTCTGCAGCTTTGACAATTTGGTGTTATATCTCTACAAATCTAGTTTATTACAGCTGAAACTAGCCAGGATGCTGGGGGCAACTGGGGGTGGACAGTAATCACTGGTGCAAGAATGCAGTTATAGGCCCAGGAGTAGGTGCTCTTCAACAGCTCCATCCCCTATCGACGCATTTGGGCAAGTCTCCCTTCAAGCTTGCTCTTTATAACCATGGTCTCTGTCCATCAGGAGAGGAGAGATTTCCTTCCCCTCCCCCATTAACAGGTTGCATGTCACAGATAAAGACAGGACGTAGAAACATGGGAGAAGAGCTCTCAGATCTTGCTCCCTAAGTAGCAGCAGTTACTCAAACTCCATCCACAGTATGTAAGAATTGCTGTCCCTACTCTGTGACAAGTTTCAAAGGGATGAGACGATCTCCATTTCTGTAAAGAAAGCAGATGAAGAAAGTCATGATGTGAGGATTTCAAGAAGCAGAATTTAGTACTTCTAGTTTTAGATCTGGTTGGGTCCATGTAAATCTGCATGTCTTTTAAACGGTTCCTTCCTCCAGGTGCCAACTATTTTGAGTTGCATTTCTAAGTTATTTGCTTTTTCCCTAATCATCTGAGGCACTCTGGCATTATGTGTCAGCATCCTTTATTGTACCTATTCCTCAACCGTCAAACTGGCCCTATTTGCATAGACCATTATTCCCAGTCTGCTTCTGAGAGGTCAGAATTTTCCTGGTCTTATCAGCCACTTCCGAAAAACCTGATAGTTTTTTAAAGAAAGAGGCTATAGAGCTATAAGGAATATATGAAGAAGTGTGAAAATTGGAGGCTTTTTTTGGGTTATTTCCCACCCGGTCCCAGCAATGACATTTTCTTGTTAATTGGATAAAATAAACCTGTCATGTGCTCTGAAAAAAAAATCAGGTTTGTACGGCTGGAAATAGCTGTTATAAGCAACACTGGACCAACATAAAAATTCCAAGTTTTTAGAGAGGCTAATCAGAACGTACCTTAGAAATAACATTGATACTGCCTTGGGTGTTTTATGGATAAGAGAAAAAAACAAAGCAAAGCAAGCATCCCACTGCATAGCTTAGCAAATCAGTGCTAGAGTGTGGAACAACTTTTCATATTTTCTATTGCCAGGCAACATTACATGACAAAAACGTTTTGAGAGTGAGCTTGTAATAAAAATGATTTGCAGTTTCCATATAAAGAGACAAATATTTAAATGTGACTCCTTTTATACTAAATTTCAAACAGCAAAGACTGAAAGCTATGCTGCTTTTGCTTTCAAAGCATCCTGTCCAAATACAGGCTCTGTTTATTTCATCCTCAGAACCTCAAACCAATTTCTTATACCTCCTTGAAAAGCATACCCTTACTTCCCCAAAACAGAACCTTGTTTCTGGGTGTCATCACACAACACACCTTGGCTTCCTTCCTTGCCTAGCAGTATAAGTGCTAGTGCAGACTATAGAAGATCCTACAAAAAGGCAGTACATTTTGCAATGCAAGGATCTTCGAAACAAAAATAGTTCACATATAACTGAAGAAGTAATTCCTAAAAATGCATGGCAGAAAATACATTTCATTTTTTTCTTATCAAGACAGAAGTTCCACATAGAGTAGAAACAGGTTAGACATATAGAAGCAGATTAGACATTCAGACTGCAGGAGGAGAACAATCCAGATAAGCTGATTAACCCAATTTAGCTGAAAGCCTGCATTGATTTAATTACAATTACTATTGTTAACATAGTGAAGACGCAGAGAAATAAGGAACTTTTAATTGAAGTATGCTATCATCTTACAAAGAATGATTTTTCAGTCATTCAGGTAGACACTCTCAATAAGAAGTGCACCACACAAAGATTAAAAAACGTTAGTCAAGTCTCTGGCATGCTGCAACAATATTGACAATACTGATTCAGCAATCCAAAAGTTATATAGTAGGGAAGAGTCAAGATGTCAAAGGGCTGTCAGTAGTAAAGAAGCCTGTATCATTTTAGATATATACAAGGTGTTTCAAAAAGATGGATCCAATTTCAAAACAGCAGTGATTTCAAATTTGCTCCACCTTTTTGAAGCAGCCTGTACTTCAACTAACCTAACAAAATTATACTGACAGATATTTCAGTATTAGGGAAATCACATTCCCTTAAAAAACAAATCTTGCCTTCTAATCTAACACCTAATGCAATAGATCCTGCCCCATGCTCAAACAAGGGTCAACAAGAGCAGGGAGATACTACAGCCTCTCTGGGCAGCTAGTTAAAAAAAATAAAAGAAAAGAAAAATTTTTAAAAAAATCTTATGTTTAAGTAGAATTTCCTGTTTCATTTTGTACCCATTGCCTCCTGTCCTGGTCAATATTGTGAAGACACTGATTCTGTCTCCTTTATTTCCCACCATCAAGTATCTGAACACACATGGACAAGACTCTTCTGAGCTTTCTCTTCTTCCAACTGAGCAGTTCCAGCTCTCACAGCCCCTCATACGGCAGATGCTCCAGTGCCTTGATCATCTTCGTGGACCTTTGCTGGTCTCACTCCAGTTATGTCCATATCTCTGTTGAACTCAGCAGCCCGGAACTGGACACAGCACTCTGGATGGGTCTCACCAGTACTGATTGGAGAGAAACAATAACTTCTATCAGTACTATTTTGAAAATAATCTCTCTCCAGATCAGTTTGTGAAACCCATGTACAGATTATCCCTGAAGGGCATTGCTGCCACTTTTAAAATTTTAGTAGTTACACAAAAACAGCTTCAAAAAACACTGTTACTTCTCACACAGTCCTTAGTTTCAAGGCATGTCGAGACCAGTTTGAGCTATTCTAATTTGGCTCAGCGATCATGTATGCACACGACTGTGGGACTTGTTAAGACTAGTCGTAGTCTCAGCAAAACTGCCACTTAAAAAAATTCCCTACATTCTGGGTGATCAAAAAGTGGGGAGAGGTGACTCTCCTGCCTCCCATAACTGTTAAATATTTGCTTACCAGCAAAAAAGAAGAGTTGTGCATTTTAATGAATCGGCCTCAAAATCTCCTTTTCTGTCCAAAAAACGGCAGCCTAAAGCAACAAAATATTTCTTCCAGCTCCTGAAATACTTTGGATCAGATGTCCTCTTGTAAACAAATTTTACTTCTCTCCACCCATCCCTAGGAGTGAGAATTATTTTTAGTAGTAGTATTACACATAGGAATCCCAGTTATGAGCAGGCTTGTGTTCTACTTTTTAGTGTAGAATAGTTAATTTTTAAGTATAATCTACAGGGCATAAGTAGAAGCGCTGTAGGTACCAGCAAGCAAATAAATGCTAGAATTATGGAGGACAGTTTATATTTTGAAAGATGCCTGATAAACTGGAGACACTCTGTTCAGAATGTGTAAGACTCATCACTTAGAAATAAATATGTCAATTTTCTAAATATTGGACAATAGTAGTTGACTAACCCTTGGCTAGATCTGGATCTTTAGGTTACAGTTACAAGTTGACAATGAATCAACAACTGCGTGTTACCAGGTATTAGGAAAGGAACACAATGACAACAACAGGACAGACGAAGATCTTCGTCTGTAGTCAGGGATGGTATAGTCTTACTTGGAGTTTTAGGCCTAGTTTTTAAGTACTGAATTTCAGGTACTAAGATGAGAGCAATAAGAGACTACATAGAAAAGAACAACAATTACCAGAGTGGTCAAAGGACTATTCCCTAATGGAAAGGCACGTAGTGTTGGAGTTCCCTGACTCAAATAGAAGGCTGAAAACCTGAAGTTTCTTCTCACTTAAAGCATAAAGAGGAAAAAAGTCATCTTTCCTCAGTGTAGATTGTAAGGAAAAAAAAAAAAAAAGAAAAGAACTGAAGTTAGCAGTAAGGAAATAATTTCTGATGTGGAATAGAGTGACACACTGGAGAATGTTACTTGGGAAGATAGTGGGATCTCCCAGAATTAGCAAGATGGAGCAGCTATCAGAAATTAAATGTGTTCAGTTGACTGCTGATGGTGGGTGGAGAGCAACAACAATTGCTGGTGTCTAGGTACCGGTAACTATCACAGAACTATAGGTTGAAGTGAACCTATGCAGACAGGGGAGGGGTGCAGGATGCAATACCCTTGGCATTTAGCAAGGTTTTTAGAACCATCTCACACAATATTCTCGTTTCGCAACGGAGGGAGTATGGGCAGCATCAGCAAGCTGATGTTTAAACAAAGGGCTGTAGTTAACAACTTAGTGACTGCAGACACTCAGTAAAGAAACGAATGTCCCAGGGCTGAATTAATACTTGATATTAATTGGTGTTTTCAGTAATGACCTGATTGATAATAGAGAATGTATCCTTAGCATGTGTGGATGATACCAAGTTAGGGAGAGCAGACAGTGCCAAAAGTAAGACATGAAATTAAAAGGGACTTTAATAAACTTGAGGCATGGGCCAAAAGAAATCTTGTGCAGTTTGTCAAAGTGAAGTGCAAAGTTCTGCACATGAAGCAGAACAGCTACTTGCATCAGCATGGACTGGGAAATGACTGGTCTGACCTGGACAGAACCTGGGGGTTGTGGTGGCTTTCTCAGCTGCTGGATTCTTAAAGTCTGCTGCTGTGTGCAGAGTCTAGGCACAAATAAAACCCTGTAAGCAGCAGGGGTTTCCAGCTGAAGTATGTGGTTTTTCAACCAAGAATTACTGTAACAAAGCACAGCAGTAGTGTCTGGAGACACTGACACAATGCACGTCACCATGTTCCAGACTTGGCTTCTTCCAGAAAAAGAGAGCCCAAGACAACATTAAATAAATCCCCACAGAGATGCCCACAGTAGATTCATTTATTAGAAAACTATGCTCCAGAGAGACTATTTGGACAGGGCAGTACTTCAGCTGCTGTTGTTCAATACTTTCAACTCTATAGAGCTGTCAGAGTTGAACAGCAAAACTTACTGCCTAGTGCAGCTCTGCAGGAGCCCAGCAAAGGAGAGCAGCTGGTCAGTCTCAGCTCAGCAGGAAGTATTGAGTTTACATCGGTTTCATGATACATCTTTCTGGCTTAACAGACGATGTATTAGGACACCTATGCTGCTTCAAATGCCAGTTTAGAAAGCAGAGTGAGCATTAAAGAGAAACAGTCAGGTGTCAGGTGTGGCTGCCGAGTAGATAGATGGTTTGCTGTTTGCTGTCCCTTACCTGAATGCAAGAGCAGATTTCTATGGTGTGCTACAGAGCTCTGAGCTCCATAGGTCACCCTGGTTTTGGGAAACTGACTGGAGTGCCTGGTGGAGAGAGATGACTGGGTTTGATCCTTAGTGATCTTCCTTGGAGAATCCCGGAGGCCGGGGAGGAAAACAATGTGGACAGAGAGGGGCACCCCTGCCCCCAGTTACAGGTTATTGGCCCTGTTCCTTCTCTTCTATGTCCTAAAATATCTTCACATGAGGAACTGGGCACATTAATGTCTTCCTGAAACCTAAAACCGGGTCTAGGAGTTCCTTCAGCCTTTCTTCATAGACCTATTCAGCTATACCACCTATTCAGTGAGCCTGCCAGCACCCTGCCCATGCTGAGGGAGTAGACAGGGGCAGTAGATGGGGGAACTGCCAGGCTGCAGTCAGAAGTCATGAGTGAATGTTTCCTAATGCTTTGATGAGGGTCGGGGAAGAGAGACCTATGCATCTTAACAAGGCTGGAGCTTAAGTGGGAACGAAGCCCATGCAAACCTCCTTCCAAGGTAAAGTGAGATACATCACACTCATGACGCCAGAGTCATGCTAGGCTGGCCACAAACAGCTGTCCTAACAGCTGGTACATTGTTGTGCAAGAGAAACACTTCAGAAAGTGTATTTTTAAAATTCTAGCACAAACAGCATTTTTTTGAATGGAATCCTGAAACACATGTCCTGGTGAAGAGTAGGTGTGAGTGGTGAGAGGGCCACGTAAGTGCTTGCATGTCAGTCCCTGCCAAGCACAACATTCCTTCAGAAGTGAGTGTGCAGTGTCCCTTCCTGTGATCCACTATTGTGAAGACCAGTCCTGTGGTGTCATTTTCCATGAGGAAATGGCATCCGACTCCTGCTGGTTTGCAGAGCAACACAGCAGTGACTCAGACAACATTCATTTGCCCTTGCCTACAGCTGGCACAGCACAGGGAAAGAGAGATGACTTCTGGAATATTTTGCCCCTGAATGGATCATCTTCTGATCTGTAAGCAGCCACTCTCTCTGCATTGCAATCTGCATCCTCAAAGGTCAGCCCAGGCTGCTGGGCCAAAACAGAGGTCTTTTCTTGATTTATCAGTCCGTATGTAGTTTCTGGACTTGGCAGCAAGAAGAAGGGTGGGTAGAGTCCAAAACAGGGCTGCAGCCCAGCTGCTTGGATCTCTGACTGAGAGGAGCCTTTAAATAAAAATATGAGAATGGGGCTCTCCACCTCCGACTGCCTCAGCAAGTGGGAAAGAAGGAGGGGAGAGATGAAATTAGTTACCAAAGTACCGGTCATTAGACTAAATTCATGACCACAGTTCTCCCACATCTCTTGTCATACCTATCAAATAGATATGATCAACACACTGGGAAGCCAATAGCTGTAACATTTAAACATTAGATGGCATGGTTTGCTAGTTTTACTTAAGTTACATGAAGGGCTTCTGCAACTGTGATACTGCCAGAAGATTCCTTCCAAATGGCAATTCTACACATGCAAATATTGACTTGGGCTTCAGTCTAAACATTAAAGTTTTCTGTGCTTAAAATATTTCTTACCAAAATCATGTGGTCTGTTCGATCTCAGGAAACATAGCTTTGTAGCATGGCTTAAATGCTGAGCTGGAGATGGAGTATGTGGGCATGGGGATGCAGAAAGCTAGGACTACTGGGATATGTTTAGAAGCCTGAAGTGTGCCAAAGAAGTCAGATTTTGTGCAGTTTAGAGTCTTACCCACATGTAGAGACAGGTCCCAGCTGACCACATTTCCATGCTGTCCAAGTTAAATGCTCTCTAACCAGCCTCTTTTAGATATTATGCATGAGGAGAGTTTAATGTTTAATATTAAATTTTGTTATTGAGCATACTTGGTATTACATGGGATTTTAACTTAACGAAGCGATACAGCAATGTACTAAGACTGCATCACAAGCATAATACAGTGTTTTCAATACAGAGTTGAATCACGATGCAAACATGATTGTCATTACTGATCTTTATATTCTCGTTGTCTGGATGCTGGGCTCAGTTGCTGGGAAGGAATATGCTGATTGAAACCATCTCAAGCCCACTGCTCTCTTCAAAGTTTGTTTTGTTTTTTGTCCAGTTTTTATATTTTATGTTGGCCTGAGCCACATATACATCTCTTCCCTCCCACTCCCCAGCCCTGTGCTGACCTGGCTTGCTCAGGAAGTTGTTCTTCTTTGTTAGTTGTCTAAGGGAACCTGATGATTCACTGGTGCAGCTGCCTTATCTAAAACCATGGTAACCCTCCAGTCTCCCTGGCGTTGAGATAACTGCAGCTTTCTTTACAGCACATTATTTCTCAAGCTCATTGTCTTTTTTTTCCCTCTCTGAGCTCTCCTCTGCTGTGGGGGTGTGCTGGTCTGTCAAGAGTGCCTCAGGTTTTCAGTACAAGGGAATGATTTGTTTCTTTCCCCCAGATAGTCCATGTAAGATCCACTATGTTTTCAGCATGGCAGATCACAAG
Source organism: Pampusana beccarii (assembly GCA_013399365.1). NCBI lineage: Eukaryota > Metazoa > Chordata > Aves > Columbiformes > Columbidae > Pampusana > Pampusana beccarii. The sequence goes on along the minus strand of VWYH01007685.1, from coordinate 27,658 downwards.
GCATGATAGCAGTGCAAAGCAGGGGTCTGTACAACCCATCTTATTATATTTACAAAGGACAAATTTCAATTCCATTTTTCTTTTAAAAGTGACAGAGAAAATTCTGAACAGGGAATAAAGCACCAACTGCCAATGAGTGGAAAGCACAAGAAATATAAAAGCCTGTCCAATACTAATACAAAATTCAGAACTACTAGTTCAAAATATATTAATACTCTTCCAGAAGCTTATTCATGTATATTCTTACAATATAATGTCTGACAATAAATGTTGATCTAAAACTTGAAGCCTGAAGTTCTACTAACATTTCATGAATGAAGTTTTTAAGGTGCGGATTAAATTGATACCTGTATGTTCTAATTACTTACCCTAAGGTTATAGAAACAAACACAATATTCTACAGGAACCCTATCTTATGATGCTAGACTTTGAGCACAAATGAAAAAGCATCACATTAATTATCTACAGGATGCAAAAGCAAGTGTTCTTAGTATACTAGAGGCTTAGTAATTTGCCTCTGTTTCACAGAATTAAATCTGTTTCGATCCGACGTTGTTAAACTGCTTATATGTTCTAATATGACACAGTTTCAAAGAGTACATAGAACTTCTGCTTGTATTTCCTACAGAAATGGACAGAAGTAAATCAAAGTATAAGATCTTTTTTTTTCAGAAAAAAAAACATCTTTATGTGTTACTCCAGTGGGTATTCCACCTTGAGACATTGTTGGAAGAGAATTGCTCCTTACTTTTATAAATACTAATTCAGAATCCCAGATATATCCACTATAGATTCCACAAATTTAAATCTATAGTCATGCTAAAGGATATTTTGAGGAAAAGAAGGAAAAAATCCTCACAGCAGGAGTCCCAAATGAGCAAAATTAGTAAAAATCACAATCTAATATACAGGTAATAATATATTCTTTAAAAAGGATTATATTCCACCTTCTGCTTAATATGCACTTGCAGACTCAGACCTGCTTATGTTAAAATCAGAAGAGAGTACCAAACTTCCAATTTAAAGAATGGGAGGTAGAAAGCAAAATACAAACCAAACATATTAGAAAACCTGACAGCATGGATACTGTGGAAAATTCCCTAAAGCCAGTAAGTTATTTCAAACCATTAAAACTTTTAAGAAAAAGTTCATAGAACTTTAAATACAAATGAAACAAGATATAGTGAGAATTTAAAGTAATTCAAAACCACTTCCATCATAACAATTTAAAAAAATACAGACATATGTATTGCAAATGGGTTAATACAAATCCAAGGAGTCAGCAAAAGGCTAATTGTTACGAATATGTACGTTGTTGGGAATTTTTCTGGGGCGAGGTATATTTTTTTGTGGACTTTACAGCACTGTTTCACAGCTAACAGCAAGAGACATTCCATCCCTCTGGAGCTGTGACAGCGCCAGAAAAAAATGGCGGGAACCCCGCCCCTCCTCGCTGCAGTCCTCAACCAGGTCGGACTCCAGCACATAAAGCCCGCCGCGCTGCGCTTTTCTTTTCACAAAGCTCTTGTGTGTGTTAGCAGCAGCATGTCTGGCAGAGGCAAGGGCGGGAAGGGGCTCGGCAAAGGGGGCGCCAAGCGCCACCGCAAGGTGCTGCGCGACAACATCCAGGGCATCACCAAGCCGGCCATCCGCCGCCTGGCTCGGCGCGGCGGCGTGAAGCGCATCTCGGGGCTCATCTACGAGGAGACTCGCGGAGTGCTGAAGGTGTTTCTGGAGAACGTGATTCGCGATGCTGTGACTTACACTGAGCACGCCAAGAGGAAGACAGTTACAGCAATGGATGTGGTTTATGCCCTTAAGCGCCAGGGTCGCACCCTCTACGGCTTTGGTGGCTAAAGCTCTTTGCTCCCAGACCATCTCGAGAACCAAAGGCTCTTTTAAGAGCCACCCACTTAAGCTGGAAAAGAGCTGTGTTGCTTCAAGCCTGGTAAAAACTAAATTTGTTTAAATTTTTTTTTTCCCCATTAATTGAATATTTTGCGATTTACTACAAAAGTATCATAAGGTTGTTGAAGTACTAGATAACTAACTGAATGCGTGTTGGTAATACGTTAAAAGGACTCCACTAGTTAAACGGATTAGGAAACACGAAAATAGTGATTCGATATCGCTGTTGTAATTTGGAATGGAATGGGTTGTTTTGGTTTTACTTATTTTGCGAAAAAAGACCTTAAATAGGTTAAACGCTCTAAATGCTCCTGTTTTGAGCTGGTGAGCTGGCCCGGCTCAGGCACAAAGGCATCGCCCTGTGGGCATCTGTCGTTGTGGTCTGTTTTTTTCACTAATCGAGTAAACAGAAGCAGCCGTACATAGGTATTTGTATTTAAATTGTCTTAAGCCCCGTACTGGGGATTAGCAGGTAGAAATGAACGGGCGCGGGGTGGGAGGTGTCACAGCTGTTCCCCCCTCCGTGCCCTTTCTCATAAAACTTTAAATACTGGAATGATCCCAAGTCTGTCCTCTGAAACTAGTTTTTAAGGAGTTACGCGTCCGGTATGTTAATGTTTAGGAAGACTTTCGAATTAGAGCTGCTAAAGCTGAAGCAGTTCTCGCTATCCAGGTTCAGTTCCAGTCCTCCCTTCGCTCTTCTCCACTCAGACTCTGAGAACAAATCTCCTGGCTGAAAAAAACAGCAGAATCATGCAGAGGGATAAAAAATAATAAAAAAAAAAATAATTGAAAGCTCACAGACTACAAGGTTGTATTTAAACTAGCAACAGCATCATGCTGAAATTCAAAGTTGGAAATACTATCCCCTGAACTAGGGTGTTTTCACATGCAATTCCTCCTCATCCAAGTCTATCTTTCTGCTATTTTCAGAATAAAGTTACTCTAGGTTAAAGGAAACGAAAACAGAAAATCCAAACCCACCACCTCCATGCCAAAATAAATCAATAAATCCATAAATCTGAGACCCTAAATACCGTTAAGTTTTCCGATTGAGGAAAACCTCTACAATGCCTACTTTTTAAAGCGGAAGTCTAGTGAATTAGAAGGAAAAAAAGAAAAACAGCAAATGACTCTTTTATGCATTCAGGACTGAATAACTTAAAATTACTCATTTCCCTTTTAAAAAAAATATCGCCAAACATTTTATTTTCGAGATGGAATTAAAAATTGCTATAAGAAATAAATAAAAACGAAAACATGAGACTAGTGCAGGACGGGGAGGGAGGGTGAGCGCCGGTGGGCCGTTGGTAAATAGGCGCGCGTTCAAGGCGGGCTTTTCGAATTTGAAAGCATCCAATAATAATGGCTCATTGGTGCCAGCCAATCAGAGAGGGGAACATCCTATAAAAGCCGCCAAGGAAGCGCGGTGCTATAATTCCACATCACTAGTTCCGAAGAGGTAGGTTGGTTCTCTCAGATCTATGGCGCGCACCAAGCAGACGGCGCGTAAGTCGACCGGCGGGAAGGCGCCCCGCAAGCAGCTGGCCACCAAGGCTGCCCGCAAGAGCGCGCCGGCCACCGGCGGCGTGAAGAAGCCGCACCGGTACCGGCCCGGCACGGTGGCGCTGCGCGAGATCCGGCGCTACCAGAAGTCGACGGAGCTGCTGATCCGCAAGCTGCCCTTCCAGCGCCTGGTGCGCGAGATCGCGCAGGACTTCAAGACCGACCTGCGCTTCCAGAGCTCGGCCGTCATGGCTCTGCAGGAGGCCAGCGAGGCCTACCTGGTGGGGCTGTTCGAGGACACCAACCTGTGCGCCATCCACGCCAAGCGCGTCACCATCATGCCCAAGGACATTCAGCTGGCCCGCCGCATCCGCGGTGAGCGCGCCTGAGGCTCCTGCCATAAAGCCTCCGCCTCTGTGGTCTTCTATCCCTGCACCCTAAAGGCTCTTTTAAGAGCCACCACATAGCACAAGAGAGCTGTGACACAGTTGTTTTTATACTTTGACATAAGACCTGAACCTCTTAAAACAGTGCAAGTTTGTGGGTCTGTCCTATAAGTAAGTACTTTTAGTACTTTGTTTGTCTCCCCTCTTACCTAGCTCTGCTCAGCTGATTTCTCTGGATGTTATATTCAAGAGGTCTTTTGCAATTAGGTAAAGAAATTCCAGTGAAAATAGGTAAGTTTTCCTAAGAAATGGGCTAAAACTAATTGATTTTTTTTTTGTATGGACTTAAACATGCTGTTACAATAAAATGCTTAGAGATATACAGATAACTGCACAAATGAGAAAAAAGGAGTGTCAGCTAAGGTAAATGAAGCATAATTTTAGTTGTGGCAAAAGCTGTAATAAGGAAACAAGATGGGAAGACTAATTCTTCCTGCTGTAAAGTACTTTGCAATGGTTTTATGTAGCACTGCAAGTTTTTACTTTTAAGCAATGTGGTATAACCTGAGCTATTGGCAGATAAGCTTAAAATAGCTTTTTATTAAAGAAAAAACTGATACAAATATACTTTTGCTAGGATATACTGTAAAATTCCTAGCAGTGTATTAGGTATCTGAGAGGCCTTCCTCTCAGATGAATAAAACAAAAACACTAAGAAGACAAGCCTGGTACAAGGGATAAAAATGGGTAATTTAATAAATTAGTCTGTGTTTTATACCCTGAATTTTCTTTGTTTGCTTTATGATTCCTATGAAAGACTGGAATATAGGACAAAGTAGAGCTTGGAAAAAATAAAAACAATCTGGTGGATCTTCTGGGAAGTCCTTCCTCCCATTTTCAAAATAAATGTAGTGCACCTGCACTGACAGAAGTTTTGTAGCTTTAATCTGGGACCAGAGCAGCTGTCAAGCCTTGACAGCTCTGTAGCTGATGAACAGCCTCTAGGAAATATGCTTATATGGTTTTGAGAACTGAGAACAAACGTTTTGTGTTTAGTGATAAAAAGGTTGTGGAGTCAGTGGGGGATACACATGGAAGGATCAGGAGTTGAACATTTACTAGAAGGTAATTTATTCTATAAACATTTATAGTCAGGAAATTAGTTGGCCTTTAGTTCACTTCAATTTCTTGGCTGATTGTGTCAAGTCTTGCAAACTCTAGCTGTTTTAGTATTTCAGAGTAGTTACCTTTTCTATAAATTCACAAATAAAACATTCGGATTCCTACAAATTTTGCTGCTTTATTGTCACAGCATCTTTTCTTTTGCCCTTGAATGGAATCTGGCCTGTCCAATACTCTTCCATAAACATCACCAGCCAAATTGGCCTGAAATGAAAATTCAGGTACTCGAGTATGGAATCTGGAGAACCCTGCAAGAAATTTCAGAGTGTGTTGCAGAAACACTACACAGGATGGAAAACATGGTAGATAAAACTGCATTCATATCATAATCATGTAGGTATGAATACATATAGGCACACATATGTACATATTCCATATGTATATACGCACATATATTCACTCACAAGTTGTAATTCTTTGCGGTATCCATCCACCTCTGTCTCCTTCCCGCTCCCCTCTGCCCCAGCACCACTCAGCTTTATCCATCTGTTTTCATTTTTTGTGGTTCCAACAATATGACAAGCTAGATAAAACGAAAGAAGATACTTCACATTTGGACTAGATGGTCATTGTAGGTCACTTCTAACAGAAATATTCTATTAATCTCTTTGTATATCACCACTTGCAGAGTAAGGAGTGACAATTTTATAAAGTTAAAAGTTGAAGTGCTTTGGCTGGAAAAGCACAGCAACTGCACCTATAAGTGTAGTTTGAAAAGAATGATACTATTATAATTTTAAAGTTCATTGTGTGTCTGACTACACTCTAAGTCTTCAGTAGGCTCCATCCCGACTGTATTCAGTGTTCCATGTTGGCAATGTATTATTAACTAAAATGACTTAAGTTTGTAGCTGGGCACCACTTCAGGGTATTGAGGTGCTCAAGGCCAGGCTGGATGGGGTTTTGAGCAACCTGGTCTGGTGAAAGGTGTCCCTGCCCATGGCAGTGGGGTTGGAACTAGATGACCTCTAAGGCCCTTTCCAACCCAAACCATTCTGTGAGCATAGCAGATGTTGCAAGGGCTAAAAACTCACACTTGTTACAATTGTAAATAGTGAAGTCACAGTGTGAACAAAAACAAATTTATTGAAACAATGTATTAGTGCCTGCTTGTAGTGCACAGCCAGGCTCTGTAAGGAGCCCTTGCTGATACTGGGCTGTGGTTATGCTCTCGAAAGTGAATTATGAAATTATTCATAGTGACTGATAGTAGCTAATATCTTGTCTCTCTTTCCAGGTCTCATATTAGTGCTCTCTAGTAAAATTGCTAAAAGGAGCTGGGTAGGATCTTATAGTGGTACTTCTTATAAACAAGACAGAAGGGTTTTTTCAGTGCTTTTTTTTGTGTGTGTGCGGTTTGTTTTTTTCTCCCCCTGGTTAACATTAAACATGCTCTAGGACAACTGAACCAGTAAAAAGGACTGAGGTGATATTTCATCATCTGACATTTAAGAGAACACAGAACATTTATGGCCTGTTGGAAGGTTTCCTTCACTCCCCAGGCTGTAACTGCAAACTCTTCTCACATCATGCTGCCATTCAAGACAAGGAAAAATCTTAATTATGCCGTAGTATAAAACTCCAATTACAAAACCTGCCTTTTTTTTTTTCTGCATCATTTGAGTTTCTTTTATTCTGATTCACTAACAACTCAGATATTTTTTTTTTTAAATTTACATACAAATAAGTAGAAGTGAAATGTATCTTTAAGAATACTTATAAGTTCTGTTTAAAGACATTAAAACAAAACAAACACAACCAAATAAACAAACACACACACACACATAAAACCCAACAACCAAACAACCAATCAAACCAAAATAAACAAGACTAGCTCCTCTGTCCACCATGGACTTCACAGCCATTCCATTCATCACTTTAGTAATACTGCAGCTCTTTACTTCCATTGCAATTTGGTTTCAAAACAAGCCCATGAAGATCAACAAACTTTGAGGGACTTCATGGACATAAAACAAAGAAACAAACAAAATCCTCCCAAATCAGCCTTAATCTGGGCTGATTACTACACATGGTAAGTCTTTCCACTTTCCTTTATCACCCATCCCAGTGCTGTCTCTGACAGATTGTGTTTATAGTACAGCAAGCATCCCTAACAGAAAGAACGTAAATGATACTCAAAAGTCTCTAGTGACAGCTGGTGACAGCTCTGCCTTCTGACAGCTCCCTTTGGTGCTACCTGGCACCGAGGACTGTTATGTCTCAGGTACCAACTGGGAGCTTTTGCAGCTGGGAAGGAGACAGGAAGATGTTTCCCCAAATTATGGTAGAAACTGCTGGTACTCTCTTATGAATGTGAGGCATAATCCTTAACTTTGTCTTTTAATGCTCAGGCTCTTGCTAGGCTGGTCATTCCTGTGTGTATGGCTCCAGTAATGATTCCAGCAAAGGTAGGTCCTTATAAGGAAGGTTGAAAGCTGATTACATATACATGTATCCTAGAGTATCTTCTGAGACTCCCAGAAATCTGACTGCAGTGTTCTGACAACTCAGCATATTTTCTGGCTGCATAAAATCTTGTGATCACTACTGGGGGCAGTGCAAGTTCAAAGACAAATACTCGTACACTCTACTGGAAGAATATGCACAATTGCACTCCAAAATTTCTATAAAACTCTTAGCAAAAGTGCCACCACAACAAACAAACCTAACAAACAAACCTCACAAACAACCTCAAGAAATGCAAACCTTTTTTTCCACAGTTTTGTAATACCAGTAGTGACAAATCCAGACTAACTTGATAGTTATTCCTGTGTACAGTACTTTTCAATCATAGTCCCTTGGCCTTTTTAGGTATGCTTCAATGCTGTGAGAAAGAAGCCTTTTGCTGCCCATCTCTTCAGAACAATCATGTATTGTTTTGAGACCGGCCTCAAAACCAATCTTTTGAGACACATATTCTTGTACTTGGTGTTAACAAATGTTGGAGAAAGGCAGCAGATCCCTTTAAAACAGACTGTCTTACCTAGGTTCAACAGTAGCACGATCCCAGCGAGCAACAGGCAGTTTCTGCCCTTGCCTAGACTCAGCCAGGTGGCAGTTTAAGGTGCAGAATTCCTGAGCCCAGGCCTGTCCAGAACAGGGCCATCTCCCCACCCAGCCCTTTTCTCTCAAAGGCTGTTTTGAGACCGGTAGAGTCATAGCAATATGAAAACCTCCATTTAGATAGATCTTCTCTGCTCACTATCCTTAAAATTATATATTGGTCTCAGACATACATCCCTGCAATTTAGCCTCTTCTTCCCTGCCCAGTGTTTAAAGTGCATGCTACCTTCAGCATTTGCAAAAGACTCTGCTTAATTACAGAACAAGCAATTTAGAGCCTTGCAGGGTTTAAAGGAACTAATGGTTATATACAACCAAGTAAAGTTGAAAGAAACCCACTACATTCTATGAAAACATCTTTTTTTTTTTTTTCCTGAAGCATAAATGTTTAAAGAACAGCAATACAGCTCTTTTTATTGTAGAGATAGTGGCTCTTAAAAGAGCCTTTGGGTCTTTGTGAGCTGCCTTGGTATCTACTAGAGCCAGGTAGGGGCTACAGCAGGAACCTTAAGCGCGCTCACCGCGAATGCGGCGGGCCAGCTGGATGTCCTTGGGCATGATGGTGACGCGCTTGGCGTGGATGGCGCACAGGTTGGTGTCCTCGAACAGCCCCACCAGGTAGGCCTCGCTGGCCTCCTGCAGAGCCATGACGGCCGAGCTCTGGAAGCGCAGGTCGGTCTTGAAGTCCTGCGCGATCTCGCGCACCAGGCGCTGGAAGGGCAGCTTGCGGATCAGCAGCTCCGTCGACTTCTGGTAGCGCCGGATCTCGCGCAGCGCCACCGTGCCGGGCCGGTACCGGTGCGGCTTCTTCACGCCGCCGGTGGCCGGCGCGCTCTTGCGGGCAGCCTTGGTGGCCAGCTGCTTGCGGGGCGCCTTCCCGCCGGTCGACTTACGCGCCGTCTGCTTGGTGCGCGCCATCAGAAAACCCCCACCAGTCCTCTCGAGAAAGACTCAACAGTAAAGCTCAGAAAGCCCCACAGTGTCGGTATTTATAGAGCCGCCCTGCCTCTGATTGGATAAGGAAAAGTGCGATCTCATTGGTTGATGTGAAAATCCCAGCCTGGGTCCGAAGAAGTGGCATTCGCGCTGCCCCCTCCCCGACTCTCCCCAGCCCCGCTGCGGGTCGCGGCTCCCTCGGTGCCAGTCCAAGGCCTGGGAGAGCGGGTATTGCAGACACAGCGCTCGCATCACTTCTGTTTCTTCGGCTTTCCCTCTCAGCCATGCTCCTGACAGATTGAAAGCCGAGTGTAGGGTCAAATTCCGGCGCTGTTTTTAAAAATGCAAACTATTTTGAGAGTTTGTGGGTTTTGTTTTTTTTATGGGCTAATTGCAAAATAAGAAAAAAGGTTCCTTCAACGCTGTACAGAGATCCCTTTTACAGTAATAGACACATTATCCGCAAAGCCGCAAGGAAAAATCACGTAGTACTTCGAAATACAAAAGACAAGATGCTCAAGAAATCCTATAGTGCAGGTTTGTAGCTGTAACACAGATGAAACAAGCTTTAACAATACAGATGCATCTTTAAGTGATTTTTCTCATGTTGTTTTCCATTCTTTTCTCTAGAAAATTTAGCATGAGAAATCTTAAGTATGGTCAAGTAAATTCGTGACATTGAGAACACTCACGCAGCTGCTGTATTTGTGAAATTAAGATCTTAAAAAAGAATACACAATTGCTACTTAACTGCTCGTTAAGGCTGTGAGAAAGCTAGAAGTGACGGTGAATATTTATTGGTTGCTCTTGTTTGTGCGTGGCAAATGACGACTAAGCTTTATATAAACCTGGAAAACTGGTGTTGTAGCTTTTTTCCTTTGGTGTCAAAAGAAACAGAACAGAAATACTTTAGAAGTGCTCCCTGGACAGAAGCGTTCTCTCTGTGCGAGAATGAGAAAAGCTTTCACACAAGACTCCTTTTAATGCATTTTCTTGAAATGTGTTGCCAGGGACATAATTTTCGTTCATGGTCCCCATCCCCCAATATACTCTAGAAAACATTGGATTTACTTCTGAAATAGCTTTTAAAAGAGAAAAAAAGGAACTGAATGCAGGTCATAGTAATTAAAGTATTTATTTTGAAACATTATGAAGTAAACATTAACCTCGAAGTAACTTGAGAATTTTTTCCTATACGAATGTTTTATAGTACAATACATCGAACATTATTCCAGAAATCCACATAAACCAGATAAGATTGAAACGAAGGTAAAGAACACATTCAGTTTTGACAAAGGAGCACTTGAAAAACGCTTAGTGAGGTTCAACATTTGCAAGGTAAATTAAGGAGCATGCTAAAACGGGCTTCCTTCACAAAACTTAATTTATCAACATTAGAACATTAAACCACACGTATTTAAACACAAAGCTTTCTATAAGTACTCAGTAACAGTTTTTAATGATTTCCAGAAACAATGTAATTACTTCAAACGCCTTATCAAGAAACAATGTTACAGCTCTTCTTAGGAGAAAAGTGGGTGGCTCTTAAAAGAGCCTTTGGTTCTCGAGATGGTCTGGGAGCAAAGAGCTTTAGCCGCCAAAGCCGTAGAGGGTGCGACCCTGGCGCTTGAGGGCGTAAACCACATCCATAGCTGTAACAGTCTTCCTCTTGGCGTGCTCAGTGTAGGTGACAGCGTCAAGGATCACGTTCTCCAGAAACACCTTCAGCACTCCGCGAGTCTCCTCATAGATGAGCCCCGAGATGCGCTTCACGCCGCCGCGCCGAGCCAGGCGGCGGATGGCCGGCTTGGTGATGCCCTGGATGTTGTCCCGCAGCACCTTGCGGTGGCGCTTGGCGCCCCCTTTGCCGAGCCCCTTCCCGCCCTTGCCTCTGCCAGACATGCTGCTGCTGAAGTTCACAGACTAGATATAGCGAAAGCTTAACCGTGCGGCGGGCTTTATGTGTTGGAGTCCGACCTGGTTGAGGACTGCAGCGAGGAGGGGCGGGGCTTGGGTCTCACTCCGCAGCATCTCTCCCCTTTCCCGTTCGCGCTCCCCGCTAGTATAAAAAATGACGGTCTCCTGTAAGCTTCCGTTCCCGCGGCACAAGCGGTTCAGTATTTCTGTCCTCCTTTAGTACGTTCGCTTTTATTCACGAAGCAAAGACGTTGTGCCTCTGTGTATAAGTTTACATGTTTTTTAAAATCTCGTGGTACGTTGCGGTCATTTAGAAAGAAAACTTCGATCTTAGAAAAGTATCCCAGTTACTAAATCACTTAAATTACTTTTTTTTTTTTTTTCTTTACTATAATCGTTATCTTAATGTATGGGTATCTGTTTCGTGGTGCAGTGTCATCTGGTTTTCTTGATTCTCACATGTGGCTTCAGTGTTTCAAACAACTACTCTTCATGCTTTTTTTAATAGAGCATCTTGCAGCAAAATCTGTCCAATCGTGTTTCTGAGAAATTTTACCCCGCCTTGAATTTCTCTCATGTATTTTTCCACTCTTTCTGAACGTTTTTCAAGGAGACTTTAGCAGCAAAGGAACAGTAATAGAGAATTTAACATTTACCTGCTCCATTTTTTTTTAACGTAAAACAGTTCTTTTGGATTAATATTTTACAGTAGTTTCCATTGTTGTGGTGGCATAGACAATAATAGGGTTATTTTTTAGAGATATTAAAAATAAAACGCATTTTTAAAAGGGTGTTTTTGTTCTTCAGAGAAAGGTTTTGAAATCTGGTTTTACTTTCTTTTGGGAACGAAAATATTCTCAGGTTTTACTGTTGAAAATAAGAAACAATATTTTTAACAAAAATCATCCAGTATTGGATGGCTGGCTTTTGACTTGATAATGGCTTTTGACTTGATAATGATCAGGAAGGTTGAAAAACGTTTCCAGCATTGAGCTGTTGCTGCCCTCTCATGGACATTGTTTGCTTGTGTGTGTGTTGTTTCTGAGTGCGTACGTTATTTGTTGTTTTTTTGTTTCCTTACAAGCCAAGTAGCTTTATATAATATATCCTTTCATAAAGACACAACATAAGATTAATCAATAATCAGTCTCTATTTGTCCATAGGCCACAGATAACAGATGTTGCATCTGGTAGCAGATAAATCACTGTTTGAGAAGCCCCTCAAATAATGTAGTCTTCTATATTGTTTTTGCACAGACTTTCCAGAGTAGGCCCAAAGGAAACCCAAATGGGACAAGACTCCAAAGAAGACATCCTAAAGGCTCAAGTCAGTAACAAATGTCCTGTTCCATGAGAAAGTTGGCAGTATCCTAGATTGGGCTATGGAGATAATTCAGGAGAACAGTGGAGATGCCCTGGTTAAGTTCATGATGTCCTTTTTCCTACGGTCAGTTTGCTCCTTTCAGGGAGGGAAGTTCAGAGACCATGACTGGACTCTTGTGGGACAGCAGGCCACTGAGAGAAACTGGGCACTCTGTAGTCAGGTCCTCTGTCATTCCCAGATTTCGATTAAGGTAGCTGTATCCTGCACTGGTAAGGAAAGATACTTGATGTAACATTTGCTGCCTCAAGTATACAGGCCAGACCCCAAGATGTTACTAACAGGGTAGTTTAGCACTAGCCACCACAGAGCTCCCTGAACCCATTCTGTCATGAAAATCCAGTTCTTTAGATGGCTGAGTCCTTGAGAGTCTGACTGTATCACATGGTCCCCCCTGGGAGTTTTTACTACTTGCAGACCTCTGCCATGAGGTTACTGAACAATCCCGGACTTCTCCAAATCACCTCCCCATGCAGACCCTGATGAGTTGTCCAGCTCTGGAGAGCTGAGTTTCTGTTTCTACAAATAAAATTAAGTTAAATCTTCATACTATAATCCCGCTCCATGATTAGCTGCTTCTGCACAAGAATCCATGACTATATTTAATATTTGCCCCGTTTCTTGCTGTCTGTCTCCTTGTCTCCATGCTCTCCTTGGCAAAATGTTGGAACACATTTGGAATTTTTGTTTTAATAAGGAGATACATACTTATTCATAGCATTTTTTTTTTTTTAAACTCATGACAGAAATTCATCTAATAAAGTGAAGCAAGGTTGGAGCTGAGTTCCTTTTCTTGTTACCTCACAGGTGGTTCCAAATTATACATAAAAATTTCATCTGGTCTACTATTTCTGTCTAATAAAATTCAACTGTAATTGTAAATTGACATAGAAATGTAAAATCTTCTGGAAAGCTGCTGAGATTCATAGAATCATTTGCATTGAAAGGGATGTTCAAAGATCATCTAGACCAATTCCCGTGCTGTGACTAGGGACATCCTTCACTAGATCAAGTGAAAGCCCATCCAACCTGACTTTTAACACTTCCAGGGATGTGACATCCACTTTTCTGTCCATCTTAGTCCAGTGTCCCACCACCTTCACTGTATAAAATTTCTTCCTTATGTCCCATCCAAATCTACCCTATTTCAGATTAAAACCATTGTCCCTTGTCCTGTCTCTACAGGCCCTTCTGAAAAGTCTTTCAATACTGAAAAGCCACAGTACTGTCTCATTGCAGCCTACTCTTCTCCAGTCTGAAAAAAAAAAACTCTCTTAGCCTGTCTTCATGGGAGAGTTGTTCAAGCCCTCTGATTGTTTTTCTGGCCCTTCATGGCGTTCACATGGACACACTCCTCAAGCCTGTCAAGGTTGATCTGGATGGCATCCTTGCCCTCTAGTGAATCAGCTGTACTACAAGGCTTGGTGTCATCCACAGACTTGCTGATGGTGCACTCCATTCTATCCTATGTCACTGATGAAAATATTAAACAGTATTGATCTCAGTATGGACCCCTGAGGCACACCACTCATTACTGGTTTCCATTTAGACATAGACCTGGTGGCTCTTCGGATACAGCCATCCAGCCAGTTCCTTATCCATTTAATAATCCCTCTATCAAATCCATTCTTCTCCAATTTATAGGTAAGAATACAGTGGGGGACCATTTCAAAGGCCTTACAGAGTCCAGGTAGAAGGCACCAGTTGTTCTTCCCTTATCCACTGATGCAGTTACTTCACTGTAGGAGGCCACCAGATTAGTCAGGCATGATTTGCCCTTGGTGAAGCCATGTTTGCTGTCTCTAATGACCTCCCCATCTTGCATGTATTTTGACATAGCTTCCAGGAGGATCTGTTCCATGATCTTACCAGGCACTGAGGTGAGGCTGTTCATGCTCTTCAAATGTTCTCAAATGCGATATTCTATGATGGGAAGGATTTTGTTTCCCCAGGCCCTGCGCTGAGGTTCAGGGACTTGAGAGATGTGGGAAGAGTGATTACTAGTGAAAACTGAGGCAAAAATAGTGTTGAGTACCTCAGTCTTTTCCATGCCAGTTGTCACTAGTTCTCCTATCTTATTTATTAGGGAGTGGAGGGGACGTCTTCTTTTTTTCTGAGACGAAATTAAAAAAAAAAAAAAAAAAAAATTCTTTACTCCCCTTGTGTAGCTTGCTTTTCCTGTCCAGGCACTTAAGATTTTTGGGATAGCTGACAAATGGAATATTTAGTCAGCTTTTCTTTGACATTGGAGAAGAGGAAATATGGCTGAAACACACCTCCTTCTAATGAAAGAAGTCTCGTGGCTCAGGAGTGCACAAACTCACCAGATCTGGTCCTTAGAGGAGAGAGATTGCTGGTGCTAGTAAAGTGTTCTGACAGAAAGAGAAAAATATTTAAGGAGTTAAGAAGCAAGTGGTCAGAGTCAGGCAACCACTGGCAATGTGCATTTTCACCAGGGCAGTTATATACAACTGAGCTTAAATATGCAGTATGTGGGTCAAGTATATACAGCCTTGGTTCACTACTGCCAGAATATACTGGTTGCTGAAAGAACAACAGGAACTTCTTTCTTTATGGCTTGTGCAGGTCCTGATCTATGCTATGTTTATTTTTATTGTTTTTATTGTCTCATGAGAACAATAATACTATTATTATTTTTCTACATTTCATTTTTTTTTTCCACAGCTCCTTGTAGCCCAGTCCTGAAATAATTGAAAAGCAAACCCTGCAGTCCTTGGAAAAAACAAGTATGTGGTTTCAGTTATGTTCCATCAGAAAGCTGAACTGCAAATCCAGAAGGAGTTGTCCAAAACTGAGTATGGAGAATGAATGGGGGACCCAGGAGAAGTCACATCGATTACTTTGTCAACACATTCTGAAGAAGGGGGATCTCAAATCCTCATAGAAAAACACGGCTGGTATCCCCCAGTGCCTAGCACTGGCCTGTGTGCATTGTAATATAGGGAATAAAAATTAAACTTATGACAAAAAACCTCTGTTGTGTAACCTTCAAAAGTCAAAGGTGTCTAGGTGAAAAGTGGTTCTGCACCTGAACTTAGGCTGGATCAAATCTGTACTGTTATGCATGCAGAAGAGAACAGTTCTAGTATTAATGATATTCAATCACACTCTGACTTTTAGGGACTCCACCCTGGCTGTCTCCACCTTCCTGCCCAGAGACTAAAGCTGTCTCCCCACTTTTGAGAACCTGTGAACCTAGTCTTGAAATGCACATATTTACATCTTTTCATTTGTTCAGCCCAGGATACCATGAAGAGCTTTATCCAGCTTATGGTGCTCCCTCCTACTGAGGATGTTCAATGACAGCATATCCCTATTTTAAACATCTTTGTGCATGAACTAACATCATTCAGCCTTTTATTGAAGACTAGCTTCCAATTTTCTTTAACAAACGCAGAAACTATTTTATGTTAGTATTGGAACAGTTTAAGTTGAGATAAAACTCAAGCTTTTACGTTTTTTTCAGAAGTGTGCCTCTAAGAGAGACTTTTTAATTATTTTTCAAAGACACACTGAGGCCATGGAGAACAAAATCTTACTCTCACATGACAACTACAGAAAAACACACAGAGATACACAAAAAGCACAGGAGTAATAGAAGCCACTGACAGAGAACAGAGAGATAAATAAATATGTACAGAAATTACCTGGTTTTGTGGTAATCTGACAGACAATCTGGCTTTGTTGCGACTAATGCCAATGAAAGATTCTGTAGCCCTGTAACACAAAAGTGTCCATCACTACAAAGTGATTTATTTTTCTGTGAGGTAGTAACTTCAACAGAATTCTTGCCAGGCGGCTGAGAGTTTCTGCTGCTCTATGGAGAACTTTATCTAACTCACAGATTGTTTTGCACTTATTTTGTTTCTCCATTTCTACCTTCAGGGCTGGAACATCACAGACTTTTGATATCACTATTTACTTAGTAAGTAATTCTGTGAAATAAAAAGCTGACCCCATGGAAGCGAGAACAAATGAAAGCAAATCTTCCTTGTAACAATTTGAAATCCTGAAGCCCTTTTGTTGATCTTCCTCCTATTTTTGAGCAGCTTAGTCAGCATTTAAAATTTAAAAAAAAAATAAAAAGTGTATGCTTGTGTTTTCTGTCTCAGTATGACCACTCACTAAACACCAGCTTCTTCTGCCTCCTATTAAGTCATCTCCTCTTTGGCCACCGGAAGTTCAGTTCTCCACGTCAAATAGTTGCACAGAATCACTGATCAATCTGATTCTAATTCAGTTCCCAGATCAGAACTATTCACAATAGACAGAGTGTGTTTTGTGCCCAAGATCCTGGAGCTCTGCTTGCTGTATTACTTGTGTTCTAGGCAGCGGTATTCATGTTCCTGACAGTACATAGTGTGGGGATGTGTCCATCCAGTGTGGGCATTGTAGAAATCTAATAAATTAATGTCAGAACATGCATCAGTCTGAGCACTTAGAAAATGTGGAGCAGGCCAGGGCCATGACATAAACTATATAAAAAGTTCAATAAATAGACGCTGCATGGCCACAGAAATATTCTGTGATATAAAAATCTTGTTTGAATCTTATTTTGAGTTATTACTACAACCCCTGAATATAGTAAGAACTATTTGGGGAAGCTTCTACTCTGGTTCTCAGAAGAGGACACTCAACTAAAACAGACACAGAGATAAGGGCATGATGGGCAAGGAAGATACTCCTTGCAACAAATGTACCTAGGGTCCACAAACTGAACAGATCACCAGTATTCCAAGAAGACAAAACAAAACAACACAACACAACGTTAGGATCTCTTAGTTGTTTCGAGGTTTGACTTTTCATTATGTTTGACATTTCATTATGTGCACACATCCAAGTCTTTTCAAGCTGCCCTGAAAGCTTCATCACGGCACATCTTGGCAGATACTGAGCAGAGCTCATCTCTTTTCTTTCTTTGACCAGTNATGAGGTTATACATATTGAAAAAGCAGAGCTCATGATAGGCTATTAAAGGTTATCTGGGTTGACCCTTAGCTTGGCTTTAGTTCTGCATTCCTTGCCCAGATGTTTCCTGTCTTTACTCCCTGCTATCTAATCACAATTGTAAATTAGCTAAAACAATTGAGTTCTTTGTCCACTCATGTTACCTGCTAACTGCAGCTAGTTTACATGCCCCTTGCATTCCAACCATTCCTCCACACAGTTTCATAACAGAAAAGAAATTAATGCCCAGATGTCCAAAAAAGATGTCATATAACAAAGTGAGATGTGATTCCTCTTCACTGCAATCATAAATCACACACTTGAACCTCAGCTCAGTGGATTAATTAGAAAGTTGAACTATGACAGCAGAATATAATCCTGATTTTTTTCTTAGGATATCTACTTGTCTTATAACCAGAATAGAAAATTGCTTAAGTAGCCAAAGAGTGACCTGTTGATTATATGGGGGCCTAATAGACACATAGTGATCAGACACTGAGGCACTGACTCAGTGATTTAAGATAAGCTACTTCTGAGGGAGAATCAGTGTGGAGTTGTGCATACCCACCTCTGTAACTGAGATGAGTGGGAATCCACAGTGCTAGCAGCGCACAGGCTGAGAGGAAGCAGGAAGAGAAATGGTTAATTAAGGTGCACTGACTGATACGTCAGCGGTGCAACTGGCATGATGTCACCCTTGTCCCTGCAAGCTCATTTTCTTCAGACCACTCTTGCTTTTGCCACTGCACTCCTCTTTTCCAGATGGGAAAAAATAATTTCCAGTAGAAACCTACGCTACCCTGCCCAGTTCAGCTTTATAAATTAAACAGATTTTTTTGTTGTGATGTTAATTTTGTCCCTGTACTTGACAGTATACCCAGTGCAGCCTATATAGCTAATTCATTCAGTATTTCTGTCTATACATACACTTACTTTCTGTAGTGTGGAACAATCTCTTACATTATTTGGCAGTTATCTTCAAATAAGGACTATAAAATCTATTCAGCTGAACCTGCAGCTATAATATTCTTTGTTGCAGAATAAGCTTAATCAAACTCACTTTTAAATTGTATTTTATTCTTTTAGTTGTATTATTTTGTTTGAATAATCTATTTTAGCATGAGCAGCCCAACTTAGCATGAGTGGCAGGGCTCACATATCATGAACCTATCTTGACCTGGTTGCTTGGTTACAGGAGGTCTTGAAGACCAGTACCAGGAGACACAGAGGAAACACTGTCAGCAGACGTTGCAAACCATCTAGATAAGAACAGTAAAAAAACTCTCTGGAGGATGGAGAAAGAGAATGCAACAAGACACAAAGAAGCCCCCAGACCTAGAATTACCATTGGACCAAAAGGTGTGTGGACAGTGAAGGAAGGATACATAAAGACCACACCGCATAGATTTTGCCGTGCCTTTCTTTTTTTTTTTTTAATTTTATCTTTTGATTAAGTTATTATTTAAAGCATACATGTCTCAGACTATGCTATGGGAAACCTAGGGTCAAGAACTTTCCTTTAACATTTTTTGCCTGTAAAGGTATTTTTGCCTGGTAGCATTGTACTTTGGTTGGCGCTCTCCATCACCACTCGTGTTCAGTGATGTGTTGATCTTCTAAATCTCAATTACTGCAATATCTGGGATGGGTAACTGCTCCAACTGAATTTGCTTAAAAAAACAGATATAAGAATTTGAGTTTTCCATCTTACCTCTCAGAAAAGGTGAAGAAGAAGCCTGACGCCTCCCCAGGGTGACCAGGGAGGGTAAGTTGCAACAGGACAAGAGTTAACTGCTGTCATTACAGGCTGAAACATTTATTTCAGGACCATCTTGCAGAGCTCAATTCAATCAGCAGGGATGTGTGAGATACAGTTTTATCCATGCTACTATAATGAGGTTTTGCCTTTTCAGGCTCAGCTGTAAAGAAATAAATTAAGCATGAATGTCACGTTTGCTATAGTAGCGTACCTGCTGTTCAACTGCACCCAGCTAAAATCTACTCCCCTTCAACTAGTTGCAACAGGCTGGAAAATCCCAGTTGACCCACTCTCCTTGGGTGAGTGCACCTAATTGGGTGAAACCTTCTGAGAATTGGCAGGTGTAACTCCCAGCACCCTTTGCTTATGGCAACTGAGTCTGGTAGGCACACCTCCATCCCAAACAGAAGTACAGGCATGTGAGGGCGAAATTCAGGCTGTTGGAATGAAGGGCTATATCCCAATAATTTCAGAAAAGAAAAAAAAAAAAGTGGGATTTGTATGCAGGTTTGTATGTTATATACAGAGAAAGAAGTCATAAACCCGAGCAAGGAGTGAAAAAGTGGATGCACCCTAAATGCCGATGCAGAAGAAAAGTAAGAACAAGAAGAAAAGAACGGCATTTCAGGAATAGGGCTTAAAAAGAGAGGCTCTGTTTTGTATTTATTTCCCTTTTAGTACAAGGATTTAGGACGTGAACAGTCTTTGCGAAAACACGAACACCGGCAAAATCCAATCCCACCACAGGGACCCCGTTTCCGGGTAATCCCTTCAGATATACGAGGTTAACAGCTATGGGATTAGAGATTCGTTGAGAGCTGAGTAGGCAATTCCACGAAATTCCCTGTCCTCCTGCCCGCTGGGAAAGCGGTCGCACCAGGAATGTGACTAAAGCGAGGAAACAGCCTCTCCCCGCCGCTTCTTCTCCCCGCTGGGGCCCAGGCAGAGATAAGCGGGGCCAAGGGCATCGCTGGAGTGCAGTAAATGCAAGAGAAGGGAGTAAAGCCGAGTCACAGGGAAAATAAGGCGGCTGCAAGGCAAGCGGTAGGGGGGAGGCAGGAGGGGGAAGACGACAGGGAGGCTCCGACCTCCGCGAGTTCCTACCGCGCCCAACGCTGCCTTCGAGTGGTTCCGTTGCCGAAATGAACCCCCGGCATCCGGTTAAGAACGGAGCCCCGAGAGCTTCAGCATCGAAGCTGAGGACCAGCGGGCGGCACCAAGGATGCTCAAAATGCAGCTCGAAACACCCATGCCTGTCGAATCTCACTCGCCCGACGATTTTCAGGGAACTGACATGTTTGCAAGGGACAGAACTGGACTGGAAGTGAAAAAGCCCATAGGACGGAAGGCGGGCACGTACCCAGGAAGTTCAAAAGCCTCTTCCGCCGACTGACCAAAAAAAAAAAAAAAAAAAAAGAAGGAGCGTCTGTTTAACCCGAAAACTGCTGTGCACCACAAAAGACCGAGAGTCGCGGCCAATCTATGAGCAGCGCGGGCTTTTCGAAAGCGGTAGAACTCCGGAGAGCGGGCGGGGGAAGCGCTTCCGAGTGCGGTTCTTTGTCTCCCGGCAGGGAAGCTACGGGGAGTCACAGCACCCACTTACGCACTCCTGCCCCCTCCCAGAGCTGAGGTGCTGTGAGCGTTGCCCAACTTCCACAGGGACTTCGGGCTCGCACTGTTTTCTCGCAGCTAACGGGAAGCTATTTGCCCCCACGCAAATAGGATGTGCTGAAAGGAGCTGCACCGCGGCTAACTGCTGCGGTGCCACGCACCGCCTGTGAACAAAAGCGCTGAAATTCGTGCTGCTATCGGATCGACCCAATTAGGCAAGAAAAACACCAACAAAGCAAAAATTACACAGACACAACACAAAAAGCGTTTCAGCTCTTCTTCGGGAAAACTTGGGTGGCTCTTAAAAGAGCCGTTGGATTTATGTGCAAGGCAAAATACTTTTTCAGAATTATTTCTTTTTGGGGGTCGCTTTCTTCGCCTTGGCTGCTTTGGGCTTGGCTGCCTTAGGCTTGGCTGCTTTAGGCTTCACCGCTTTTGCCTTGGCCGGGCTTTTGGCTGCTGGTGCCACTTTTTTAGACTTAGAAGCCTTAGCTACTTTCTTGGGGCTCTTAGCCGCTTTCTTGGTCGCCGCAGCTGCCGGCTTCTTGGCTTTCTTAGGGCTCTTCTTCGCTGCCACCGCTTTCTTAGGCTTCTTAGCGGCACTAGCGGGCTTCTTTGCCGCTGGCTTCTTGGGCTTGGCCGCGGCTGCCCGTTTCTTGGGGGCTTTTTCCTTCACTTCTCCAGGTTTCTTGCTGAGCCGGAAGGAGCCGGAGGCGCCGGTGCCCTTGGTCTGCACCAGGGTGCCCTTGCTGACAAGACTCTTGAGCCCCAGCTTGATACGGCTATTGCTTTTTTCAACATCGTAGCCGCCGGCGGCCAGCGCCTTCTTGAGAGCAGCGAGGGAGAGCCCCTTGCGTTCCTTAGAAGCAGAGACAGCCTGGGTAATCAGCTCGGTGACGCTAGGACCTGCGGGCTTCCGAGCTTTGGAGGCGCCCGCCGCTTTCTTCGGCTTTTTAGCTGTCGCAGCCTTGGCCGGTGCCGGAGCGCCGGCAGCCACATCGGGCGCGGCGACAGGAGCCGTCTCCGACATACCAAACCCTGTAGAGTCAGTGGGAACAATAGGAGCATGCCTTCCGCGAGCCCTTTTATAGCAGCATCGGGCGCACTGATTGGTGCGGCCCGCCCCGCCCCGCCGCTCGCCGCCGCGCCCGTTGTGTTTCTTCCCTATCCAAAAAGGGCTTTTTCCATGGGAAATTTACTGCCGATGCACCCCGTTTCTTCCCAAGCGGGAAGAGGGGCGTCTTTCCTACCAGATAATGGAGTTTCCCGTTGGAATGAGCAGAAATGAAGGAAAAGCGACCCCAGAAACTCCGCGGTGTGCAGCCGCACAGACGTCGGCAGAGAGAAACTTTCGTTTTATCTTTTAAATTAAAATTATACCAGCAGCTAAATGGGCACATCCGGCGTGAAACCTTGTGCTTTAGAAGGTCCTCTCCAGACTAGGGCAAAAACCAGAGTGGTTTTAATCCTTGGTCTCAGGGTAAATTGATATTAAAGCCGAGGAAGTAACACAGCTTCACCCGGTGGTCCCGGACGCGTATGCACAGCTGGGTCCCACGACGGAGCCGCTTCCCTCCGAAATCACAGGAGCCCATTCAATGCCACTTCAGCGACGACGGTGTCTTTGCTAATGTCTTCTGGAGAGACATTTATGATGCTTTAGCAGCGTATGTGAAAGCCGGTGTTCCTTTCCGTCTGCTTAGTTATTTCAGTGGAACAAAACCTGCACTCTGAAAGCTGATGTTGCTGTCATTGCAATTTAAATGTGATCTTAACGAAGTCGATTTCGTTTGTTAAATTCAGGAGTCAGAATAGCTGCAATTGCAATATATCGGGTTTTAGTCTTGAAACGTGTAAAATGACTTGTCTTTGCACTGGATTTGTTAAAATTGATTGGGAAATAGACTCTGGGGTGAAAAGAAATTTGCGCTGGAGAGGGGGTTAAACCTGAAAATCCAGTTCCTTGAGGGTATGTTCAATTGAGACACTATTGTGCAAAGCTGATGTTTTTGTTCTAATGAATTAACGTTAATGCTATAAGTGTTTTTATTTGATAACATGTGCTGATTCACTGCTTTTGCTTCTTCCAGAAGTAAGATAAGAATTCGTACCTTTTTAAGAGGCTTCCTTCCCGGGGTCAGTGGCAGCTCCATATTGCAAACAATGGATGAATTCTCACTTTCTTCCTGCGTTTTCAATGACGTGTTGCTTTCTTTTTAATACGAAACAGTTATCAGTCTGCCTGCAATAATACCATGTTTCGTATACTAGATACCAGGCAGCTCCTTAAAACGGGCGAGCAGATCTATTGAGGGCTAAAATAAATTGTAACAGGGTTAATTAAAAGGCGGTACAACGTGGGGTTCCCTTTACCTGAGACCATGAAAATATACAAATACGCTGACTTCAATCTCCATATGACATTTGAGAAATCATATGGCATTCGAGAAATGTAATATTCTTTTGTAATTGCACGTGTTTAATGAAAAAACTAAAGGACAACAATCAAAACAAAGACTAGAGTTATTCTAGTAATTTAACATACCGTTTTTTTTCCCTCTGCTTGGAGGTGAAATGTGGTAAGAAAGGTAAATGAGTGTTCTGAGTGATATGGCTGCAATAACGAGCATGACAGAACTGCGAAGTGTGAGACTGCAGAACTGTGCTTTCTTTCTGGATTGATTAAACACAGGCATTGGAAACTAATTTTAATGCCCACTTAATCTGATGGCTACTTCCCATAATGGGGGACAACTAAGGTCTTTAGTGGCTCGACTGAACACTGTTTCAGAACTGCTGACACACTGAGGAAAAGTGACCGCATGGTAACAAATAATTGAGATTTAAGTTTCTCCCAGAGGCAGTGCGGGTAACATTTTGCAACTCTCTAGTCCACTGACATCCGTATATAAGTGGTTTGTTTGTGTCAAGCTATTAACATTTAAGGACAGCTTTATGTCAATTTTCTGGACTCGTACAACAAGGAATATTGTCATCCTTACCAGTCTTCGAAATATTCCTATTAATCTTTTTATTTCTCCCAAATTCTTTGAGGTGGAAACACACTCTGAGGTTCCTGGAAATAGAACTAGAACATACACTTTTTGCATTCTTTTTCATGATAGTGTCTTGACTTATTTGGAAACTGGAAAGTGTTCAGAGGTTTGATTCTGATCTGTTCAACACATCATTGCTCTATGTAAGATATATTTCTGTACATTGGAAATGATCCCCATCTACTATTCAAGATATTTGTGACCAATAAAAGACAGATTGGTAGTATCAGGCTGTGGGTTCTTACAGGAAAAGATAAAAAAAACCCACTCCCCTACAATGTAGGTCAAATCAAAGATGAACATAAAACAGGAGACAGAAGGACAGACCTGAATGTTGAAGTAACTTACAGATCATTTGTCTCCCTCTGGTTCTTTTATTCAGTTATATTTTACTTTTGGGTGTTCAAGCATAATATCATAGAACTAACTATCCAAGTATTTAGATTACAATCCAGTAAGTGGATTTTAATTTCCCAGCCACTATAGACTAAAATTAATTTTTTTTAGCCACTGTAGAATATGAGTCAAAACAAAGAGCATGACATCAACGCGGGAACTTGGTGCAGTCACATAGGTACAGCAGGAAAGCTTCTTCAGGCTTTGATATTGCATTATTTCTTCATACAGAAGTTGTATTGGGGTAACACCACTCCATCCACTTCCCATTCATTTTTAGAATTAACAAGTGTCAATAAAAATACTGAAATATTTTTCTAAAACGTTGTTACTTTCCTCCTAGGAAATCAACTCAAATAAATTAGCACAGGCCTACAGAGAGCTTCTACCCAGAATTTCTTTAAGATGTTCCTGGGAAAAAAATGAACCATGGACAGGAGAATGTGCCTGGTCCAGGTTCTGCATCAAAAGCCCACACCTGCTTTAGATCAATTAAACTTTATAAAGACTGCTTACTGAAACTGGACACCTACTTTTGCTACCATTACAAAGAAGAACAGGGTAGGTAGTACTAAATGACTGTTGCCCTGTGTTTTAATGCCCTCTTTCAAAGATAATGCCAAGCATAGGTGTTCAGTAAATCATGAATTCCTGCTTTCTTCTGCTTAAAAGATTCATAGACTTTGTTTCCCCCTGTGCCTACCAACATTAATTTTCCATAATTACTAGGAAGTTAAAAATGGTGTATAATAAAAGTTGATGCGGTATTTTCATTACCACCGTGCACAAATGCACAGCAACAAATTTCTTCACTGTGAATTCTGTCTTCCACTACGGTGAGGCTCTTGGTTCGGTTGTAAGGCAACCTTATTTTATTCTTCTGAGAAGTTTCTGCATATAGGACATAGCTCATGGTGAAACAGGCACTACAAAATGTTCAGAAGAGATTATATTCCACATTTGGAAGTCTCTCTCTATATATATATACATATATATATATATATATATTTTTTTTTTTTTTTTCATCCAGCAGAACATGCCTCATTGCCAGGAAATCGAACCATCTTATTTTAAACCACAGAAACATCATTCAAATACGGATGAAAACTACTACTTTATCTTCCAACCTCTCTCCACTAGCACTCTTGAGAGGATAGATTCTGCATACTGCTCAGCATGTAGAATCTCCAGTGGACCGGAACTTTCAATTTTGCTTTTTCTCCCATGTGGAGCAAAAGCAGTTTCTGACACAGC
Organism: Pampusana beccarii; assembly: GCA_013399365.1. Taxonomy (NCBI): domain Eukaryota; kingdom Metazoa; phylum Chordata; class Aves; order Columbiformes; family Columbidae; genus Pampusana; species Pampusana beccarii. Next base: position 2,335 of record VWYH01007685.1, on the reverse strand, counting down.
ATTAGACCTAGTGGCAGCTGCTGGAGCTGGCTCAGTGGCACAAGGATGAGAATGATAAGAAGGAGCAATTTTTGCTCAGTCTACAGTATAGATCTAACAATAAGCATGGGCTAGAAATAATCATTTTCTGGGTCACAGATTCCCAAAGCTGATTGAAGATCGAGGTGACCTACAGTAGTTTTCTAAAAATCATATTAGAGCTCCTTCAAGAACTGTAGGGTTAGGATGTGAATGGGGCCTTTTTCCCTACAAGCAACTGGCAGTTATCAGCCTTTGGAAACTCCAGATATGGCATAAGCACATAAAGTGTTGGTGCAGTAGTGAGGATGTTTGCACATGAAGGATGTTTGCAAAACTCCTAATGCACTTCAACTTTTTTTCTTTTCCTTTGTGTGGCAAAACCAGTATGTAGAGCTCCCCAACTCCGTTGATACCAGTTAGGTTAATTCCTATAACCGTTTAACAGCCCAGGCTCTCAGGGTTACTTTAGACCAATGTCTAGGTATTTCTGCATTGAAAGAAATGTGTCACTGTCTGCTTCAAAGCCTATTAAATGAACAGCGTAGTTTTAACATTAAAAAAAAAAATAAAGTAACATAAGAATATTTGAAAACCGGGACATATACAGCAACAAAGGCCAGGACAGCCACTTCAAAGTGATTTCTAAGGCTTGCTACGTTTAGGAGTCATTTTGAAATTCAATTTACAGCTGACATACTCACATTTCACATCTTCAATGCCGGTCTTCACTGATGAAATATAAAGAGGTAGGTCAACTTCATTTTTGTAACATATAAATAGAATTTAATCCGCATGCAAAAAATATTTTTATGCTCAATTTCTGAAACAAAACAAACACAAACAAAACCCCAAACAACAACAACAACAAAACACTACCAAAACAAAAAGCACCCAACCCAAAACTGTGGTTTCTAGACTGATGATTTATGAAGGTAAGAACAATTTAAATAGAGATAACTTAAAATAATAGGGAGGAGAATTAAGTGGGGGGGAGAAGTGCTTTCAGAATTTTCATAGATAGTTATGATCATGTTAGCTATAGTTGTCCTATTGCTTTATAAATTATTAAAGATTATTCATTATCTTCAATGTAATATGTGTTTCATTTCACATGGAATCTTACAAAACAGAGTTCCAAGGTCTATGTAGCCCCCAAACCAATATCTAAAGATGACAAATGGGAGAAAGGTAAATAAATATACTGTTTCTGACAATCATATTCACTGTAAACTCGACCTGTTTCAGGTATTTTATAATGTACTGTCATGTTCGTTCCTTGTATACAATACCCAGCATAAAAAGAAATAGAGATTGGAGGGTGAAGGATTTATTGCTATGCACAAGTGAAAAGAAAACAAAACTGTAACATCTGTGTCCAAGTATGTAATCCATAATTACTGTTCACAAGCGACAGGATAATCTATACACAAATGTTGATATGTGAAAGATAAGTGTGTTGTGCTGCACGTATTGTGATACAGTAATATTCAAAATATCAATGATAATGCCGTGAAAAGCAATAAGAATTGAAAGTCCAGCAGGTGCTCCTAACACTCATTTCATCTTGTCAAGGAAATAATGAGAAAACATGTTGAGAAAATGAAACTATGTACAGGAGAGGGCAGGAGAGAATAAGAACAGTGAAGTCAAGGAATGTGGTTCCCAGCACTTCTCAGCACTGTTGTCCTGGATGTTGGCCAGACAGACATAAAATATCTGAGAGGAAAGGTGCTGGGAGAGAGTTACCTCACCGTTATATTTTATATGTAAGGTAAATTCTCCACATTGGGATAATGCTCGTCTCATAGCCCCAGTGGGCCCTGAGCTAGAAAAAGCAGAACTGCAAGGATAGACAGCAGAAACAAGATGTAGATTTAACAGCCATGATGACTGAATTTCAGAGTCACAAAACCGTACCAAAATAACAAAGAGAAATGTTGTCACTGGCAAAGTACACTTGCGAAAGGAAACAATACTAAATGAAAAAAAAGAGTATCTCTCCACTCAGAATAATATCAGGCACTTGAAGACATGGAGGTACACATGCAAACAGCAGATGTAGCCATTTTTTTTGGCCTTTGGACGTGAGCTAAATGGAAGTATAGTTCTTCCTGAATATGATGACTGGGACTTAATATGAAGCACCACTCCAGACACAGGCTAGAAAAGATAGGGTCTTCACTTCCATACTGAAAAAGCTCTTTGCAGACTTCCAGTGATGCTATAATCTGAAACTCAGGCATAACCAGCTTCCAGACAAACACACACAGTTCTTTCTGGTATGAGGGGAGGGCATAGACCTGATTTTCCTGAT
>VWYH01007681.1:22173-46334 GCA_013399365.1 Pampusana beccarii | reverse complement strand
AAAAAAAGTTAAAATAATGTAAAAAGTAGGCTGCTGACATGTGACTGTTCCATTTGTACAGGGCATTCACTGTAAAGCATATGAACTGCCTTTCCCCAAGAAACATTCCTTCAGGAACTGCAAAAAATAGGAACTGTAAAAAACAGGAACTGTCATTAAAAGGTTAATTGTTACTCACTCACCTGAGCAGCAGAGTGTTGTACAGCCTCTCAGAGATGAGCTTTGATCCCGCAAGGTGCAAGGTAATTTTATGTGCGAATAGGACAGGATCTATGAAACAACCCCATGCATTTATGAAAGGCAGATTTTTCTACATACAGACTTCTTTACTAACAATGAACTTGAGGCAATATGAATAGAGAATGCATAAAAAAATCAAAACAGCACGTACAGTCCAGACTAAAAAAAAAAATCTGAACACTCTGAAGTAGGAGTACATGAAAGGTAACTTTTAAAGGAAATTGATTAAATGTATTCCTTTGACAGTGTTGTTTGCCTGCCACACTAAGCTGATGTTCACTTTGTTGTCTTTCACGAAAGGATGATCTTTTCATGCTGCTTGTTACCACTAGAAATGTACATAGTTACTTGAAGTAGTTTTAATCTTATCCAGAAAAAGAATAATTGGCACTCTGGAATCAACTGCCTATATTTCACCAAAGCTGCTTTATGTCGTATTAGAAGTTAATACTCTGTGCAATTGCTTACGTTCCTTCTACTGCACGGCTTTTCACTTAATGTCGTGAGACCTAGTTCTCAATAAAATCAGATTGCAGAAGAAGCAAGTTGAGATAATCTTTGGCATAGATGTATAACCTTAATAAAAGTCATGTAAATAACAGCAGAGTGGTAATCATCCTTGCCTACTTAAACCAGGCAGAGAAATGTTTGACTAGATAGGTGCCCAAACATGATTCAGGCTGACTTCAGGCAAGCAGAGACCTCTTCCTCTAACAGACATTTTTGTAGTTAAAAGCTCCCTATGAACAGAGGATCCTATAGATTTAATGTGAGTTTCCGCACCACGTATCAAGCACTTTGTCTTTTTCTGTGGTTTGAAGAGTTCTGAGGTTTGAAGAGTTCTACAAACAACAGGTTGCAATATTTAAAGATGTTTTAATTTTCTTTTTTTTTGGTAAAACTTAGTTTTTTATTATTTCTTAAGCATCCTGGCTTGGCAGGAGGCCCACAAGTTGACCCAAGCCCAGGGAATGTTCTCCTTCAGCCCACCACGGGCTCCTTGGAAGGAGCCGGGAGACTGTGGCTCCTGCTGGGGATGGCAACTCCTACCACCATTTGCTGCCCTGGAGGGGTGGCAGCTGGACCCTGGGATGCTGCTGCCTAGAGGCCAGCTACAGGTGAAGGTGTAGGGCAATGAGGACAGTCCAGTGACCTGGCTGCAGCCCCACAGCTGTCAGGGGTGGCCCATTCACTCTGCATTTAGCAGGAGTACTGGACTGAACATTCTCAGTTGTAATGGTATTACTCCTGCTGCTGTAAATAAAAGCATTTTCTCTTCAGGCAGTGTCACTTCCTTACTGCTTTTCTTGCCTATGCTCTGTAGAGGTGTTGAATCATCATCTCTTTTATATAAAAAAGTGGTAGGTGTCCTGTATATAAGGTAGGATTCTACTTACCTGTATGGAAATCTAAGCATGGGTGGAGAGACTCTTGATCATTTCCAAAAACTGCAAAACTTTTAGATTTGGCAGTTGCAAATGGTTGTAAATACATATTGCAGACATTATAAAATTAAACAGCTACTCACAATGATGATGCAGGAAGAAGTCAAGAAAGTGAAAATTCACTTTCGCTTCAACAAATATCTCAATCTAGGAATATCTCTTTCTGTGAAAAATGCTTTGGACCTGGGCTTCTCTCCAGAAATCTTAAACCAGTCTTGTTCCCCTCAGTAGATAGGTTTAGTTTTAACTTTTGTCAAATTATTACACCATAATATACTAAATTTTAGAGTAGCTGCAGTTACTTTTGCTCTTTGCGTTTTCTTTCTTGGTTTAGGCAATGTGATTTTGCTAATATTTCATATAAACTTCTCTGAGAAACAGTCCTCTGTTTTTTCCATATCACCATTGCCCTTTCTGTATTGAACCCCTATCGCATTTTTGTACATCTGGCTGCTATCTCCCTCTTATTCATAATAAAGGGAAAGTCAAAAGGTTGTGACTCTCATGCCTGTTCATAACCATCAGGCTGAGAATCCATACAACAAGGTCATTTAGAAAGAAAATATTTTCTCTGTGCTTTCTGGCATGAAACATTTATATAAGTGGACCCAAAGTGGCTGCTCTGGCAGCCACAGTGCATTGCGAACTAATGCCTAATTTTTGTTCAATGTCATTCCTAGGTCCCCTTGAATCCAGCCGCTTTCAAAATTTCTAAGTCAAAAGTATTTAAGATTATTTTAAAGTATGCACAGATCAGCAGTTTCTGTGTTGTGGTACAATATATGGCTGTTCCTTTCACATCTGCAATAAAATATAACAATAGAGTAACATCAGTGGAATATATTCACATCACATTGATGTAGCTCACATTTAGCCAAAGAGTATAATTCAAAAAAGAATAATGTACTCGGTTTCAGTAATATCTCCTTCTCTGTTCATGAGTTTTCATTGTCTGTTGCAACTCCTGTTAATTTAGTGCCATTTTAAATTTCACTAACGTGAAGTTAAATCTTTCTAGTGCTTTACTTTTATTTTCCAGTTCTCCTCTGGGAGAAGAATTAGGCTGTAAAACGTAATAGGTAACTACATTTTTAACTAAGAATTGTCCTGAGGAATTTTGCCGTTTTACTAAAGAAAGGAGACTTTGGTGAAATGTGATTTGATTTCACCCTTGTAATCAGTTGCAAAACACTTGCAGGAAAGAAATGTGTTTGGGACTATTATCAATATCACACCGATGAGGACTTTCATTCTTCACAGTTAATATCCATGATGTATAACAACACTGAGTTGAAAGAAAGAAAGGAGAGTGAGCTAGTACAAACTGGATATGGACACAGTAAACGCAGTACTTGCACCCTTCAGTAATAGGGGTGGCAGAAAGAAAACAGGACAAAAGATCACAGAAATATTTGAAGCATACTCAGATTTTCCCTGATCCTTTTCAATGTGTGCTTCTTTATAGATAACAAGTGTGGCATGTAAACAAATTGATTATGTGAATTGCCATCTCTACTAAACACAGGAACCAAAGATAAAGTTCTAACTTTCTGCTGGATACACCGAATAGCATTGCCATGGGACATAAATACAATTTTTTTTTACTTTGACAGTACAAAGTATACTAATTTTCAACCTATACCGAACTGCATCTTTCTTGGCATGATTACTAGAGCCCATCTGGTGCTAGTCATGTGATTCAGTGACTATCTGTAATCATGCATGCATATTCACACCTCCCAGCAAATTAAGAATGTATCGTTAAGAAGTGATTAAGAAACTAATTGGGTCATCACCCAGGAGGAAAAGCCTGTGATACTTATCAACAGATTTTCATTTTTGTGACAAGCTCTTAGCTTTGTCTGTAGTTTCCAGTTACAGCTGATATAGCTAATACAATTCAACTATAAAGTGGTGGTTGCAGCCCTTCACCCCTATCTCCTAGGCCACTTTGCTTACTTGGCCTACTTAGATAGTAGGCCTGCTTGGATAGTAGGATGATCAGGCATGATTTGGGGAGAATTCCCACTGTGGGAGTGTGGAGAGATGGGACAGTGGGGCACCTTCCCCATTTTCCCATAGCTCCTGCTGAGAACAATTCCCCATTGTGTGAGTACAGTGAAGGTGGGAAAACTAAGGCACAAGTGTGGTGAGTCAAGGCATGAAGATACACCCACTGTACTCTTGGAACTTCTGCCATAAGGGAATTGGCCTCTGGGAAAGGTAGTAAGGTAGTAATCATCAGTCACTTTTGACAGTTCGGTACACCTGTTACCTGTGACTCAGTCAGAGTGAAATGGTACCAGAACTTTACGGTCTGAAAAATCATGGAGAGAGGTCTCGCTATGACATGGGCCAGCTCTTTAAGCACCCTTGGATGAATCCCATCAGGCCTCATCGACTTGTAGGGATTTAGCTGGAGTAGCAAATCCGGTACAAGTTCTGGTTTGGTTGAGAATTCATCATTCTCACAGCCATGGTTTTCTAGCCCATGGTTATGGGGTCCCCTAGTCCATCATTGGTGTTGAACACTGAGGAAAAGAAAGCATTAAACGTCTCAGCTTTGCCTATGTCCCTGTTTCCTACGAGTTGATGAGGCCTGATGGGATACAACCAAGGGTGCTTAGAGAGCTGACTGATGCCAAAGCGAGACCTGTCTCCACGATTTTTCAACACTCTTGGGAATCTGGGGTGGTTCCGGATGACTGGAAGCTGGCAAATGTTGTCCTGATCTACAAGAAAGGCAACAAGGATGACCTTGGCAACTACAAGCTTGTCAGCCTCACCTCTTTTCCTGTCAAAATCATGGAGAAGATTGTTCTAGGAGTTATCGAAAAACATCTGAATGACAACACAGTCATTGGTCTCAGCCAGCATGGGTTCATGAAGAGAAAGTCTTGCTTGTCAAACTTAATTTCAGTCTATGACAAGGTTACGCACCTAGTTGACTAAGGGAAGCCTGTTGATGTGATCTTTTTGGATTTCAGCAAAGCGTTTGATACTGTCTCTCGCAGTATCCTCCTGGACAAGATGTCCAGCATCCAGCTGTGTAAACAGACAATGCAGTGGGTGAGCAGCTGGCTGGCAGGCGAGGCTCAAAGGGTTCTAGGAAGATGTGCCAGAGGAGGTTTAGGTTGAACATTTCAAAAAGGTTCTTTCCCCAGAGGGTGGTGGACACTGGAACAGGCTCCCCAGGGAGGTGTCACAGCCCCAGACCTGACAGTGTTCAAAAAGAGACTGGACAATGTCCTCAGACACATGGTGTGAACTATGGAGGGACAAGAGCTGGATTCAGTGATCCTTGTGGGTCCCTTCCAACTCAGGGCATTCTGTGATTCTATGCAGTATCTGGAGAGTTATGGATGCTGCCAGAATATTACCTCATCCTAAGAGTGGCTACAGTGGAAACAGTCAAAGTCAACTATCTCATGACCCTGTAAATAGTGATGCTACAGTGAGACCCTTTAAGCGGTCCTGGATCATAGTGGGCTGTGACTCAGTATCTCCTTCTGAGGTGGGACACCCCTCAGGGATATCTCGTGATTAAGTCACACCATGAAGCTGTGGGCAAGAACAGATTTCTTGAATTTCAGTGAATCACCTGTTGAGGAATGCCAATACATTAAAGCAAGCAATTCGCTTAGCTCAAAAGGGATATTTTATAGGTACACCTCCACATACATTCCACACACATACATGTAAAGCTATAGTTTAGTGTGTGTGAATATATTCAAATATCCATGGATTAATGTGCGCGAGTATGTGTGTGTTTATAAATGTATATGTAAGCTTTTAGTCAGATACCTCTGTGTGTCTATATATAAGTAATTTAACACTCTCTTTTGTAAGTACGGTGTGACACTTGACATCATTGAATCTGGAATCAAATCGCTGTTTCAACTATAACAAATTCCATTAGATTGTTTTAAATCATTTTGTTACTCAGATGTTGATTAAAGATTATTGGAAATCACATATTAATCTTGTGATCTACCGTAATAAATCCTAAATCGTTACTAAAACAAAGCTGTGTAAATGTCCATTCTGTGACAATACGAAATGACTGATAAAGTTATGTTCCACCTCTCCCTTCTCTGAATTCCTGGTGGAACTCTTGGAGTCTGAAAGAAATTGTTAATTACATTTTTTAGAGATATATTTTGAAGATACCACTGTACCAGATCTTTCAGTGATGAGCTTTTGGTTACCAGCTTCATGCTTTCTTACAGCTGAGGCATATCGTTTTAGACATGCTGTAGGAGAATCACACCATGCATTGATAGCAGAGGTAATAACTGCAAGTTATCTACATATTACTGAGTCTGCTTTTCAGGTGCTTGTATTTGGTCATTTGCACAGATAAGTTCCTAATTATTTTGGTTCATGACTTTAAACATACAGACCTCTTCAGGCAAAATTACTTCTCACGCCAAACAGGCTTTCCCCCTTATTCTCTTATTTTGAGAAATCTCTGCTTTCATGCTGTAATTGCAAAGGCTTATTTTATGTCCATAATCATATATTGATCTGCTTTAATAGAAATCCCAGGACATTCAGTTCTTCCATTTATTTTCCTTGCTAGGAATTTGATTAGTTGTATGGTAGCTTAAAATGGCTTTGCCAGCTCTGACTCCACATTATTCCAACAAAGATTCTTCTGTGGGGGCTGCTGTCTTTTAGGTTTTCCCCTCTTAGATGGTCTATTTCATAAAGGCTCTCATTTATATTGCACAGTTTTAAAGATTTATCGCATAAATGCTGCCTTGACCACCCAACTTCCTGCTGCACAAGGAGCATGGGAAATTGTACAGATTTTGACCATATTAGGATGAGCTTTTCAACTGTCTCCTGAATTTCCCCCTTACTATGCAGGCAGCTGTGTAGCTTACATACATATATTTTTAACAGACAAGTGGAGCCTGGTTTTCCAAATGGCTAATGTTAAGCATTACCAAACAGTATCAAAACAGAGGAATGTAATCCATTTCCTGTACAGTAAGGTAAATGTTAAGTTAAAACAAGTCATTTGAACTGACAGGGCAAAAAATACTTGGTAGAGGCTGTAACATCATTGTGATCTAAAAGAAGTTGTTTTGCTGTTTTTTGTTTGTCTTTTTTTTTTTTTTTTTTTTTTTTTTTAGTACTCATGTCTTTGAGTATTGCACCGAAGGGATTAATTTGCTGGGGAATTTTTAAGTGTTTTGCCTGCATACAAAGTCTTTTTAAATTACACTGTGCCAAATAGTACTAAAATAATTGAACAGCTGACGATGTCATCCGCTGCAATAAATTTAGATAGAGAGTATTCGATCTAATTTAATGCTGGGCATCAGGTCAAAAACATTTCTTCAGCATCCCACTGATTTACAGTGAGTGAAATCTAAAAATATAAATACATGAAAATGGAATCTAGTGATATATGAGTGTAGATTTACATATCTGTTTATTTTATCTTGATTATATGGTGCCATAATCAAATTTGAGATACTAATTATGAACTGAATTAGTAAAATGAATTCTGATGTTACATCTATTCTGATTCTCCTAGTTAGAATTCATCTAGAAAACTGCTGTGTACTACTTCAGAAATACTGTGATGGAACTGCAATTCCTACTTGTTTGCTAAGAATTTAAATGTTTGTTCTGACACTTATTTGTGTGGGAAAGCTGGGGAAGAGAAATTGTTTCAAAGTAACAAACAACTTGGTTTCAGGTTATTCTGGAAAACAGGTTTTCAGTCGAAGCTATGGAACTGCTTCTGGAGGTGTATGATACCACATTTTACAACCATTAGCAAGACTTGTTGTGATTCCTTAATTACAGAGAAATGATGGATTATTCTTCTGTAAATTAGAAGTTATAAATCCACACGCCACAAACTGACATTTGTATATATATATGAAGTGATCTTGACTCTGTTTACAGGGGCACATCGTAAAGCTCACTTTTCTGGGGGAGTGTTACTTTTAGGTCCATGCTGTACAGCCCATTATTCATTTAAATTATTTGCATGACAGGAGATTTTCCTAGCATTTACATCAATTTTTGAGTTAGTTGATGTTTGCTGTGCTATAAAAAACCAAAGTGACTGGTCTGTACTTTGAAACAAGAAATGGGTTTTGTGGATCCCACTGATTTTCCTATCCATGTCATGCAGTGATTTTCTAAAGAAAGAAAAATATCTTTATGTAACATGCATCGTTCTGTACTTTTCCTTGTTTTGCACCTACTAGTATTTACTTTTGTTCCCATTGGGTATTATCTGAATCCATAAAACAATGGATTCCCACATGGTTAATCACTGTTCATTTTACCCTCACATTAAGGGGCCAGCAGAGAGGCTGCTGGCACAGTGAGCAATTCCTGCATTTCTGTCTGTGTTTGCTGGGAGCTGAGTTTTGGAAACTGGTGTGGGGCTGTAACAGGAATGTCTGGCCTGCCCTTGGAGCAGGTAAAGGCAGGATACTGTGGCAACAGCTGATGCTCTTTTGCTGATGTAAAATATCTCATTAATGCAAATGCTATTCTTGATAGAAAACAGTTTTAGGTGCTCATTCATTGATTCCATCGGTGTGTATTTCTTCTCTATCCCTCGAAAAGCCTTTTTCCTTGTAACCTTCTTTCCATGCATTAACAACTACTGAAGATCAGTTATTCTGAGGGAAGTGAGCTGATATGCTGCAGGAATACCCAGCCATAAGGATCTGTGCAGTGGTCCAAGAATGCCTCCTCATCTATTTAAGGTCATCCACCAAAAAAGGATAGGAACAAAATCTGAATTAGTTTCATATATTTTGTACTCAGTGTTCTGGTGCTATTGATTTTGGTCAGTATGCTGCAAATTGGATGTTTGCTACACAGGATATAGCTTCTTGTCAGGTTCGATTACAGTGAGAAGTGGATAGTTACACCCTTCATGGCTTGGCAGAAAAGGCACAGCATAACCAATAACCCCCAAAACAAGGTGCTATGCTTGATAAATTCCTGTCTAAACTAAGTTCGAATATAACCAAAAATGCTCTGCATCAAAGTATTTTAGCTATATAATGGATGTGTGTGATCAACCGTAACCCATCTGACGGGAAGGACCACCGATGCCCTTCTCAGCCACATCTATTGGATAAAAAGAGTGGGCACGCACAGCAGTGAGTCCCTCGTCCCACCTAAATAATGCACGCTGTTATAGGACTTCATGTCACAACGAATAAAAGTCACAAGGCCTAAGTGCTGAAGTGTGTACACAGCCTCAAAAAGAGATAGGGGAATCTCAGCTGTTACTGTAAAAGAGTTAATCTGATGTAACTCTCAGTCACATAGGATAAAATGGGATTAAATTAGTTTCTTACTAATTATCTTGTTTATCATACCCTTACCCTACCTTTTCCTTGAAGTGTTGCTACTGACAGCATTTCTGAAAACTTGAATTAGTAATTGCTTGATAGAAGATGTCAAGACTATTGTCTATAAGTGGGGAAGATAAATGAATTCTTTTTGCCTTTAAAATATATATTTTAATATTCTAAAATTTAAAATACTTTAAAACATTTGCATAACATTACTATGTTATAGGCACTTTAATAACTTGTCTTGCAGCTATACTAAATATTATTTTAGTTTCCTTCTCATTAAAATACACTGCCTGCTGAGTTCTCAGAATACACTAATGAAGATGTTCAGACAAAATCTGGAGAGAAAAGATCTTCATTTCCTGTATAGCAATATACAGTGATAACATTAAACCCTTCACACTTTTGCATACAATAAAATAAAATTATGAAGGAGTATGTTTTATGATCACATAGCTAAGTTTGGGTAACTTCCTTCTGAACTAAAAAACCCAAACAATAGGAGGGATAATATCTTTAACTGGAGTAACAGATACACAATCTTGTCTTCAGGGTGTATAACAGAACTGGCAAACTTTGGTGTAAGTACAGTTTCATATTTTTCTTTCTTGGTATGAAGGAAGGAATACAGATTACAAGGTTTCCTCTCAGTCTTACTGACAGAAATTTCAATCTGAAGTAGCCCCGTTAAAGAGTCTGGAGTTACTTTAAGTCTTATAAGAAATAAAATCAGAAGACATGCTACCGTATACAAAGTGTACGAATCAGAAATTAATGTCATAGATTTGAGGGAAAAAAGATTTCTTGGCCCTGTGTTTGTGTTTCCTGAAAAGCTCTCCAAGTCAACTGATCTATTTCAAAGCTGGACAATAAGCCCTCCAGCTAAGTGGTGCTGGACTTGATTGTGTGGAGTTTGCAATAAAAGCTTTGTGAAGGAGTTATCTGTAAAAAATCACCCTGTAAGTTCTGCTGATGCAAGAGGGATTAAAGAGCCTCAGAAGCAGCCTATAGAGTCTTTGTTATCATTTTACTTTTCAAGGTGTTAGCTTAAGAGTTTGGCTGTTTTTCTTGTTACCGTTGTTTGAGGCTTCACGTTGTCCGCAGACGTTTTCCTTCGTGTGGAGGTATTTGAGATTTTTATTGGTGGCAGAAGGAAATATTAATTGCAGTCATATCTGTGTGCAAGCTTCCTTGCATACACAGCAGGATCTGGTGCTTCACCACTGAAGCCGAAGAGTCGTATCTCTTGCTGTCATTCCTCCTCCTTAGCCAGTTTTCCCCATATGACCCAAGTAAACGTACAGCAGAGCAACCCATGTGCTTCTAATGCCTTTGTTGCCTACCCTACATTTTTCACTATTTAACTTCAAATATTTTTTGTAGAACATTTTCATTCCTGCCCAAATCTTTGTCCCATTCCGTGCCTTTACCAAACTAATCTAATTTACTAATAAGCTTTTCTAAGAAGGTTTTTCCAAACACTTTCTCCTGAGAATATATTTCTCTCCTGTCTGCTTTCCAGCTATTTCATATCCCTTATGGAAGATATTGCCTTTTGTGTGTGGGAAGATATTGCCCCTTGTGTGGGAAAGTGCCAAGTCTTGTTTTTTTTTTTTTTTTTTTTTTTAATTTAGGGGATCACACAAGTTTATTAACAAGGAGTTGTGGCAAAGAGAAAAAGAAATAAATGAATACTATTAAAGAGCTTGCACATATTCATGAAATAATTAGGAATGTACTCCTTTAGTGAAATGGTATTTTCCTTATGAAAAAGTATGTGTGATGAAAGCTACTAATGCATATAAATATTTTAAAATTTCTTACATTGCTTCTTGTCCTAGTTTTGTTTAAAACAAGACCAGTTCTCTTTCAGTGGACTTTCCTTTCAGGTAAGTTCTTCTAAGTAACTGCCCTTTTCTGAATTAGGCTGCATGTTTTTCAGACACTGTTCACTCCGGAGTTGATAATGGTAGCAATGGTCTGCAGAAGAGCCCCAGGTTTAGACTTATTGCTATGGCAGTCAAGGTTATTGATGAATTTTGCACATCCCATAAGTGAGAGGGGCATACTTGCAAGGAGGGGCAGACAGAACAGGTAACTAGAATTGACTAGGTATTCCAGCCCATACACATCATACACCATATAAAAGTGGGAGATCACAAGGGTCTCGCTCTCTTCGACCATGGCCAGCATCTGAAGAGGACCCTGCCTGTTCTGCTTGTGATCCAAGGCCTGGTTTCAGATCCTGCATCCCTCAACCAGCCCCAGTTTACTATGGAGCACAGCCCAGTCCGGGTGCCTGCCCTGCAGCCGCTGAAGCCACGCCAGCTCCGCTTTGCGTCCCCACTACCCCCTGCCAGGAAATTCAAGATTGCTTTTGTATATTTTGTATTATTTTATCTATCTATCACTAGCATTAGCAAAGCATTTAAAACCACTTTTAAACATTTTTAACTTTTCCAACTCTCCCTTTTCCTCCTATTACCCTTCTTTAGAGAGGAGGCCAGGGGGTTAACAGAGAGCATCTGCCATGGTTTGTTGTCGCCCTGCAGTAAATGGTGACACTTCTCTATCTTCCTTTTATTTTGGTAGACTGAAAAACTTCATCTTCCGAAGTTCATGCCTCACTGTGTAAAAAACTTGAAGAGCTTGAAAGGCGAAAGGAATAAGAAGTGATCATTGAAGATTTGCCTGTTACGATTGTGCAGAGCAGGGGTAGATGTCAGGGCCCTGAGGACATGCCCCCTCCAGGAGTTCAGCTGCTTGGCTCAGGGCTGACCTAGACGATGGTGTAGGCATCACATTTTGTGAAGAGGGCTCTTCAAGAAAGCTCTGCTGAAAGGCCTTGGCAGAGGCTCCTCCAGCTTCACTTGGTCACAGCTTTTAAGCAGCCACTCTCCCCTCAGATCCCACTAGAGCTGCATTCCACCTGCATTGCAGCTGTGCNCCACTCCCTTAATCATCTTAGTAGATGATGAGATGGTTTGAGGCACAGAGTTGACCCACAAATGTGCCATCCTACCTTGACCTGGGACCTGCTTCCTCACTGTGGATTTGCTCTGGGTTGGCCCTAGCAGCCACCATCTCTTCTGGCTTTACTGAGCACTGTGGGAGGTGAGGCCAGTGCCCCTGCTCTTACTCCTGCTCCCCTTCCCCTGTGGTGCAGCCTGCCACTGTGGGTCCCTGTCAGTAGGAGTACATAGAAACTCCCAACAGATAAAAATTTCTATGTATTCCAGACAAGTTTAAATGGGTAACACAAAATGAAACTGTTTCTTTAATAAAACTCAAACTAAAACCAGCATACAATTTGTACTGTGTGATACATGATAGTATTCAGTAGTCTAGATAGCAAGTACTCAGGCATACTGAACCCCAGCAATTTACAGTGTAAAGTCACTACCCTTTTAGACTGCAGCAAAATGTTTACTTCTTCTAAACAGTTTTTGATGCATTTCTCATATTATTGAGTTACAGCTCTGTTAGACTCCTACTTGTTCTAAGGAAAAATGAGTATGTACATACTATAAAAGCAAATAGGTAGTACTGGAATACAACAAAAGAGCTATATGTCTTCTGGATCAGTCTTCCTTTTTCAAAGGTTTTTCAAACCTTTTCAAAGGTTTTTCAAACCAATTCTGAGTACTTTTTAATCATAGCAGCTGTGAAGATTGACTAATTTACAAGTAAAAAAAAGATGGTTTTATTTTTAATTCGGTCTTGTACATATCTGTCACAGCAATTCAATGCATGGCCCATTGTAACTCATTGTATCAGCTATGGCATACCTCTATGGGCTGTGCATTTCAAAGAATAAGCATGCAGAATGTCCAGAGACTTGTCAGCTTCCCAGTTTGATCATGTCAGGGATCTTAGTGCCACAACAAACTGATGCTTGTATACTGCTAGAACTGTTTGCCAAGTTTTGGGAGCTATCAACTATCAAACTATCATAATCTTTTTTTCTGTTTGTGGTTGTTTTTTGTTTGTTTGTTTGTTTGTGGGTTTTTTTTGTTCTTGTTTGTTTGTTTGTTTGTTTGTATGTTTTTTCAGGAGTTAGGGAGTGGATGGAGAAACGGTTTTGTTTTCTGTGAATTACCCACACTCAGCTAGTCTATCCCCTGTACCAATAGTATGAAGAACTTTAAATACTTGGAAATGCTAAGTTCACAATTCTGTTTGCATGAGTTTTGAAGTATCATAGCATCATAGAACAGTTTGAGTAGGAAGGGACCTTCAAAGGTCATCTAGTTCAACCCCTCTGGAATGAGCAGGAACATCTTCAACTAGATCAGGTTGCTCAGAGCCTTGTCCAGCCTGGCCTGGAATGTTTCCAGGGATGGGGCATCCACCACCTCTCTGGGCAACCCGGGCCAGTGTTTCACCAAGCTCATTGCAAAAAATCTCTCCTTCATGTCTAGCCTGAATCTCTCCTCTTTTAGTTTAAACCCATTACTCCTTGTCCTAGCTCAACAGGGTCTGCTATAAAGTCTGTCCCCATCTTTCTGTAAGCTCCTTTTAAGTACTGAAAGGCCACAATAAGGTCTTCCCAGAGCCTCCTCTTCTCCAGGCTGAACAACCCCAACTCTCTCAACCTGTCCTCATATCCCTGGTGGGATGAGGAACAGAATCAGGAAACAAAAGGCAACATTTGTGGGTTGGGATAATAACAGTTCAATGAACAGCAGAAAGAAGAAAAAGAACAAATAAGCAATAACAATAATAATAATGAAAGAATATGTAAAGCAATGGATAGACAGCACAATTATGTTGAAATTGTGGTAAGAATACACAATTCACAAGAAAAAGAATTAAATTTCTTGTTTGAAATGAGGAGTGTCTGACAGAATCTAAAACTGGGAACTGAATTATCTCAGCTTCTGTTCAGTTGTAGATTCTGAATGGCATGCTGACAGAGTGTGGATAAGAGGGCTAATGTTTTAAGTATATATGTAATTAAAGAAATAGAAGGTCTGCAGAATTATAATTAGGTACTGACCTTACTGTTTGAAGGTCAGCTGTAGTCTGTCTGGTATCAGTGGAGAGGGACATAGGCCAGGAATGGATCACCTGAGTCATTGAGTTTGATTCCCTGACACCGTAACAGTACATGTCAAATAAACCTCTTACTAATCTCATCAGGCACAGACTTCAAAAGGAATGATGTTGTTAATGGAACTTATTACTGCCTTGGTATATAAAATTACTTCATTTTTCAGTAAGAAGATGTGATACCATGGTACTAATGACTTGACTTCTGTCACAAATTCGGTCAAGCTATGAACTTGGGCAGAGGGAGAAGTTCCATCTGCCAAATAACTTGGCTATCAAGACTATAAGAGTCGTTCTGAAGAGCAGCATTTGCCTGAACATCGCCATCAGGGACTTGGAGAACAGATGCCCTGACAGAAAGAGTTGTACAATGACTTGGAGAGAGGCCTAAGGAAAAGAATTGTGTTGTACATGTCTCTCCAACCTGGGGGCTACAGGCAACAGTAGCTGCTGTATGGATTTCACCTGCTGCCTCAGCCAAACTTGCCGCCACCTCCTCCCTGCTACTAAGGCCAACGAAAGCAGCATATGCAAAGGCTTGCCGAAGGTCTTGAGGTCACCCATCGGACCAGTAAGAGACCCCTGAATGTGAAGTGACGCAGGCGCAGATGGGTTCTGGCAAGCGAAGTGGGGACTCTTCGGGCCTGCGCAGTTAAGCCTGGACTGCGAAACAAAGGCGGAGATTGGCTTCAATCCATGGGAGCGAGGCGGGGTGAAGCAGCATAAAAGATGATTCCCGACTGGAAATCATTGAGATCTCCCCACCAAAGGATCACGGATCATGACGGAGGACCGGCAGGATGCTGCTTTGGGACCTGAGGCCATAGAGATACCTTTGGAACTCGTGGTGGTAGCCAACCATTTTTCACCCTCTCCTCTCCTCTCCTCTCCTCTCCTCTCCTCTCCTCTCCTCTCCTCTCCTCTCCTCTCCTCTCCCTCTCCCTCTCCCTCTCCCTCTCCCTCTCCCTCTCCTCTCCTCTCCCTGTTGTGTGCCGCTTTATGGGCAAAATAATAAAGTAACACTTTGGTTGCCTTAATTTTGCACTTCGAGATCAAGGTAAACGAATCATCACGAGTCCATCACCAAACGGACCGTGACAACAACTGAGCAAATTTAGGCACCATCCTGACTTTGTGTCTACCAAACAGATCTCAGAGAGAGTATGGGAGGAAGGGGTACATTGTTCACTGGACTACAGCTTCAGTCCAGATTTAGGTGATGTGCTTTCACAACTTGTTTGGCCTGGAAGAAAGAAGGGTTTCTGCATTACACAGGTGAGGAGGCTCTGAAAAAGACAAAAGATTATTTTCTTTTTTCTGCAACCATTCAACACATTTGCATTGCCAGTGACCAACTTACTTTATTTAAAATAAGCATTTCTCATTAATTTCTTATTATAATTATTTTAACATGATGTTCATTACCTTCTGAAAAATAAGTTAAAATTATGTAAATATAAGGGTCAGAAGTAAAAAAAAAGAGTTAATAGGAATTTGTAAAGTTTTTATTTGCTTAAAACATTAGTGCAATTCTTTTTGTGAAAGATTAAGATTTCTAAAGACTCCAGAAGAGATTTCACAATATTTAGATATTTCATTGTAGACATGCTACGACCTTCAGCCTTTCAGAAAAAGAGGTTTTTGCACCAGTGTGGAGTCTAGTACAGAAATCAAAAAGGCCAAGAGTATGAGCACGAAATAATGACAGAAGATTATTTCAGCGAATAATATTTTTCAAGACATAATTATTTTGGCTAATCCATAAATAAGGTGACCTGATGTAAAATTAGCTACAGCTAAAAGATGAATACAATGATGGCATGACATATGTAATAATTATGCATGCTGGATGCATAATTCAGATGTCCATAAGTGGCATTTGAGATGAATTGTAAACACCTTCGAGGGATCTGTCAGAGGATTGTCTTACATTTAGAATCTTAGACATGCCAGCCTCCAAGGACCAAATACTGTCTGATGTTGCCTTTTCCACTTAAGGCTGACATGCAGAGTTGTGATGTACAGGTATTTGCATTAATGTGTGTGTCATTGATTGTCTCTGTCCTGTAATAGGGTGGTAACTTTTTTCACATCCACATAACAGGCAACAGCGATAGTTTTTTTATAACGTCTTAGTAATTACCTGACCCTCTAAGTGCTCTTGTGCAGAATGCAAAGATAATCCCCTAGTTTGAGCACAAATCTTGTCTCATTTGAGGCTGGCACATAGTTATTAGCTTTTGCTTGGTTGACAGATGTTGTGGGACATAGCAGAAAAAGGTAATGGAAAAAAAGGGAGAGTAGGAACCAATAGGTTTAACATGAATAGACTAAGGGGAGTAGGGTGAAATGGTTTAAAGCTGTCAACTCACAGATTTTTTTTTTTTCAACAGTTCTTACATATTTAATTATTTTCCTAGGATCTTCATCCAGATGCATTAATTTTTGCACTGCTGATTTGAAATGAGACAATAAGTGCACTAAAATAATGACTGTCTTATCTGCATGTATTTCACTATGAGTATTGTTAAGTGTTATGCCACTATAGGGGACATTTCAAGTTTTGAAAGTTATTGATGTGTCCAAAGTATGAAAAAGAAGAGACAGATGTGGAGATAACCCAAGATTACCAAGTTAGCAAAGTTACAGGTACATTACTGAGTGAGCCCATGCATGTTTTGACCATCTTGGAAACATAAACACTGTTTTGTAGTACTCTCTGCTGGTGAAGACCATCCTTCTCTTTGCAAGGCTTTTTTGCTGTCTTACATGTGCTTTTTTTTTGCTTGTTTGTAGGGTTTTTTTTAATGACTGATCACACGTTAATTACATAGTTCTAATTTTTTTCTCACCGTTGATAAGAACCTGTTTTTTTTTCTCTAACTATAATTTGATTGGAACAATGAACTTAGTATTTTACAAATGAAAATAAACCCATTATTAAATCAGTAACTTGGAACTCTGATGAAAATAAAAATTAAAAAATTGATCCTTCTTTTATCACTTTAATAAGCAAATAAAGAAAAAGTTGTGGTTGTTTTTTTTTGTTTGTCTTGTTGTGTTTCCTGAATAGTATTGTGGTATGGGAGAATTTGTCTAAGTGTGTTTCTAAGTGTCTGGATTTAGACTAAAGAAATTGTATTTGAACAGGTAGTAAAAAAAATTAAAAAATCAACAATTTTAACTCATGCTTAACAAAACTGTGTGGGAGCCTGGATATCAACATTCCTACAGTTCGGAAAACTCCGAAATTGCAAACAATGTAGGTTATGGCTCTAATGGACTTCTGACATTTGTAAAACATTTGCATGCTTGTTTTCTCTTTGAATTAATGAAGTATCTGTTGGTTTGCTATGGGACAGCAAGGCACTAAGAACTAAAGTAGAAATTTAAAATTTATTCTTTATTCAGCAGCATGAGTCATAAATACAATCTGTATTGTTTCAGGAGGCAGTATCAAAAACCTGTGTGGCTGGTACTCCTCCATTGCTCCAGCATGCAGAGCACTTAGCTTTTTTGGATAGCTTTGAAATAGCCTGAAATAAGATTCAAAACCTTCTGTAGTTTAGACAGAGAGAACTCAAAACAAACTATTTTCACTTACTGATCCTCTTCTGCTGAGATGAACTAATGATTACACTGATAGCCAAAGGTCACAGGTTAAGCTTGCTTCTTGGTCTTCCCTTATTTATGGGATAGCTAACTAACGAGAGCTGGTTCTGGCATGGCGGCATCCGTACTGCTTAAGCGTGATATGTATAAGATTCACATCTCTTGTGTTTCCTCATGAAAAGTGCCAGCCAGCAACACCTGCAGACAAACCGGGTGACTGCAGAAAGGCAGTGGAAGTGAGAGAACAACTTTTCTGATCAATAATTTGCCATGACCTCTCTCTTCTCCCCAGAAGTGTGCTACCAATTTGTTGCAACTAATTTACAGAAGAGGTTGCTTGAATTTTCACAAGTTTGTAACACTAGAAATCTAATTGTCAACAAAAGGAACAGTCTTTGCAAAGCAAATAATTTACTGTTAGTCTAATTAAGTCAACAATCTAACTAAAGAATGATTGTTGTTCGAGTTACAATGGTGCTAACATTTCTAGTTCAAATTATATGCAGCTAAACTGATATAAAATTTCCAGTATCTACTCCTTTTTTCTGGTTTTATACTCATCCCTTCACTGCCTCTCTGAGTCTTAAGATTGATGGTTTCATCCTGGAAGTGAGCCTACAGTGAGCCATCAGCAACTCCAGTCTGTCCCTGAGAGGAGTTTGCTGCTGATGCTGATGGTTTCTTTTCCCTCTGTCTTGGGTCTTGTTGAGGTAATTTTTGTGCAACTTGCACTTTGTTCACTTGTCCGGTAATGCACATTACAACCAATTTTACTATAGATGGAGTGTTTTATGTAGGCTAGATACTTATTCTTTGTTCTCTTTGTAAACCAAAATGTTAATTTTCCTCAGGTTTCAAGACCACACTGCTTCAACAGTCAGTAGTTGACCACTTCTGTATTGCTTACAGCCCAGGGAATTCCTGTGTTGTTCTGCATGTGGACTTTGAAGACTTCTGCTATCAACCTATGCCTTTATTGCTCTATGAGGCATTTTGTGCCAAGGTCATAGATAATTCATTAGACACGAAATAACTCTGTGTTGTTACTATTAGTTGACAAAACTATATATAATATTAGAAGTTATACTGCACAATTGTACAAAGCAAAAGATAAAATGAAGTAAGCAATTGTACTTTGCTGGCTAGATTGTTGCTGTTAACAAGTTAAAACAAATTTTCAGGTAGCATCTAGTATTTCACCTCTTTGACATCTAAATAAATTTATTTTCCTCTCTTACAATGCAGTTCTTTTCCTCTTGTAACTGCTGATTTCCTCCTGTTTTGTCTCATTAGGTCTTGGCAAATGAATAAATGTCCATGTATTTTCTGCTCAGCCACTTAACCTGTTATAAAATTTGACAGAGGGTTTATGTCTGGACTTTCAAATCCTTGTGGGTAATTCTAATTCATTTTCTCATATCATTATAAATTAAAATTGGAAGGAGTAATATTGAGATGATAGAACTTTCAGGGGCTGACAACTTTGCTCTGCTTTAGGATTTGTCTTGGGCTGGGTGGTAACATTAAGTTCTATTTGCTCAAAAAAGACAGAGGAAAAGAGCAGAATGGCGTTGAATGTCAGATAGACTAAGTTTTAACACTTCTTAATTTGCTAGGTTCACCCATCTTAAATTGCTTTAAAACTGTAACAGGAAGGCCATGGCCTGATTTCAGCAGAAACTGAGAAGCAGGTGTTAGCATTCCCTTGCCATTAAAAGCAATATTTTTCTGTGAAATTACAAACCACAGATAACAGGCTGAAGGTATTGTCTTATTGCTCTGTGCCCATAAATAGAAACCTGATTTATCTTTTTTAATACAATAAACTGGGACTTGAAAATATTTTTAAAAACCCTCCTTATATTCTGCAGAGGCATCTCTCAAAAATCACAGTCTGCACATACAATTTATGTCCATTTGTTTTCATCTCATTTGAATTTTGTCAGCCATTCTCTAACCTATACCTCAATAATACACTGCTATCTTAATTTTTCTAGTCAACTGGAAGTATACATGCACATTCATCATATTAATATACTGCAGTTCATTAACTACAGTTGTGGTATAAATCCTGAACTATTTCTACTTAATATGCATCATCTCCTTTTTCTTCAGATAACACAAATACTACTTTTGGGGTGCTGTGAATTCCATCAGGTCTGGTTGGCAAGTTTTAGACTTCTTTAGTAAGTTTTTTTTTTTTCTCAGACTGGGACCTGCAGGACTGCACCTTTCCTTCATGCACACAGAGGTTTTCTTGCTGAGTGTGAATGGACAAAGCTCTGCATCCCCGTTGCTCTTGACTATGGACTGATTCCCATCATCTTTATTGCCTGGTGTGGTGGTGTGCGGCTGCTTGGCTGTGACACTGGTGTTGGTTCTGTGGAGGTCTAGCTTGAATATTAATAAAAATTTATTCACAGAAAGGGTTGTCGGGCATCAAAACAGGCTACCCAGGGAAGTGGTTGAGTCACCATCTGTGGAGGTGTTTAAAAAAATCCATAGATGAGGCTCTTAGGAACATGGTTTAGTATTAGTGTTAGGTTAACGGTTGGACTCAATGATCTTGAGAGTCTCTTTCAAGCAAAATGATTCTATGATTCCACGATTCTGTGATTCTTAGGACTTCATCATCTTTGCCTTGACTTAAAAAAAACCACACACATCTTCTCTGCTAAGAAATGGTAACTCCTGAAAGCAAGAAATAACTGGAAAACTTCGAGAAATACATAACCCAAACAGATTTTAAAATATCTTTGATAATGTATTCCTTATGTTACAAGCAGAGGGATTAATTTCACTGTGCTTTTGCTATTGTCTGCTTGTTTGGGCTGCCATAGATTTGTTTCGATTTGATCATGTTTTTGTCAAGTTTTATAATAATTCTCAAATGAAAATCAAGATAAAATGAGAAAAGAATTATATTGTCCTAGACATTTGACTGGGGCTGGTCTATAAACTGCATTAATTTTCTTGCTTACAAAATTCAAAGAGAAGGCTTAATTTAAGATAAAACACACATATTTAAAATCTCCCATTCACATAATTTGCCTGAATTGCTAATCTTTGCTATCTGTAACTGTTATTTTTATAACATGAATCATATTTTCAAACACATCTAAAGTGAGATTTGGAAGAGATGTCAATCAACACTGTTTGATCAAGTAGTGAAGTTGGGAAAGGAAAAAAGGTAAAGGCCCATTCGCATGTCCTTCAGCTTTGGGAAGGAGTGTGTATATGACAGTCTTTCAGTACTTTGTCTTCAAATTTGAGACAGCCAGCATGATTTCACCAAGGGCAAGTCCTGCCTGACCAAAGTAGTGCCCTTCTACAGGGGAGTAACTACATCAGTGGACAAAGGAAGGGCTACAAATATCATTCACCTGGACTTCTCTAAAGCCTTTGACGTGGTCCCCCACCACATTATTCTCTCTAAATAGGAGAGGTATGGATTTGATGGGTGGACTGTTCAGTAGATGAGGAACTGGCTGGATGGTTACACCCAGAGAGTAGTGGTTAATGGCGCAATGTCTGGTGTCCCTCAAGTGTCTGTACTGGGACCATTACTGTTTAATGTCTTCATCAATGACATAAACATTGAGAGCAAGCAAGTTTGTGGATGACACCAAGCTGAGTGTTGTGGTTGACACACCTGAGGGACAGGATGCCATCCAGAGGGGCCTGGACAAGGTCAAGTAGTGGGCCCTTGTGAACGTCATGAGGCTCAACAAGGCAAAGTGCAAGGTCCTGCACCTCGGCTGGGGCATCTCCCAGTATCAATACAGGCTGGGGGATGAAGGGATTGAGAGCAGCCCTGTAGAAAAGGAATTGGGGGTACTAGTGGATGAAAGATTGGACATAAGCCAGCAATGTGCGCTTGCAGCCCTGAAAGCAAACCATATCCTGTGCTGCATCAGAAGGAGCACGGCCAACAGTTTGAATGAGGTGATTCTGCCCCTCTACTCCACTCTGATGAGACCCCACTTGGAGTTCTGCATCCAGCTCTGGAGCCCTCAGTACAGGGAAGACATGGACCTGTTAGAGAGGGTCCAGAGGAGGGCCACAAAAATGATCAGAGGGATGGAACACCACTCCTATGAGGACAGGTTGAGAGAGTTGGGGTTGTTCAGCCTGGAGGAAACTCTGGGAAGACCTTATTGTGACCTTTCAGTACTTAAAAGGAGCTTACAGAAAGATGGGGACAGACTTTATAGCAGAGCCTGTTGAGCTAGGACAAGGAGTAATGGGTTTAAACTAAAAGAGGAGAGATTCAGGCTAGACATGAAGGAGAGATTTTTTGCAATGAGGGTGGTGAAACACCGGCCCGGGTTGCCCAGAGAGGTGGTGGATGCCCCATCCCTGGAAACATTCAAGACCAGGCTGTATGGGCCTGTGAGCAACCTGATCTAGTTGAAGATGTCCCTACTCATTGCAGGGGGGAGGTTGGACTAGATGACCATTGAAGGTCCCTTCTAAGCCATACTGTTCTATGACTCTATGAAATATGTATTAGTTGTCCTTTCAATATGGTCTGTTCACAAGATCTAAGGTTCTTAAAATCTCTTTACCAGTTGGAATAAATGCTTGTTTTACCCTTTTTCCAAAATATAAATTCCACCCCTGCAAAGGTACTGTTCTTCTTTCTTACAGACTTTGTTTATACTATTAGTTATGTTGTATTATAGTAAAATACAGTATGTTATAGTATGTTATAGTATATTTTATCCATCTTATCATGTCCTACTTACATTATTAATTTAAAATGGCAGAAACGTCGTTAATTCTCCCTGACACAAGGGTATTAACATAAAACAAATGACCTGTGAGAACTGGTGCAGGCAGTTCGCAAGAACAACCAGAGGCCATGAATGCAATTGCAAAGAGCAAATTTATTTTAGTTACCTCACTACCGGGGGATCTCCAAAACAGCACTTAAGCTCTTGGGCAGAGGTGACACAAGCAGAGATGCAGGTGCTGCAGAATTCAGCACTGGTTGAAGATCAGTGAGCCTGCTTGTTTTGACCTGTATATAGAAATCCATGCAGATGCAGTTTACCACACTGCTTTGATCTTTGCCTGCAGGAATCTCAAGGATGTAAGATAAGGTGCCGTTACGACTCTTTTCACAGGCCTTTTATCTAAACACAGAGATTCTACTTGTGATTTATGTGTTTTTCTACACCCCAGTTGCAGTTTCTTGAGTGTATTTACAATTATCCTCCTCGCGGTTCTTGTGCTATTCCCACACATAAACCATAAATGCATTAACAGGGATTAAAGTAGAAATGTCAATAATGTGCCTGAAATGGTACGCTTTTTAATAAAAGCAACAATTTCAGTTTTTGGAAAATTAAAATCATCATAGACATTTAATTTTAAACTTACTCTCTTCTTTTTAAACTTACTCTCTTACTTTTTTTTTTTTTTCAATCACCGTAATTGTCCCTTTCAGCACAGAACACCCACTGATATCACTGTGAGTGAATTTTAGGGGTAAAGGCTTAAAGCTGACATTTGAGATCAGCTCTTTCAAGCCAGGTGAGCCTTGCAAAACTCCGTTGAACCTGGAGGAAGCGGGAGTTCACCACCATTGTCTTCTTGGGAAATGGGCTGCAAAAGCAGTAGAAAATACGTGAATTACTACTATCAGTTTTGATCTCCAGTCATGTAGTTGAGAGTAAGCCTTCAGGGCCTGTGTAATACAAAAGAGCTACTGTAATAGGGCGTTTGACTGATGTGGCTTGAACAGTCTACTACTTAATCTAGCTCAGATGTCTGTATCTGCTAGAGTGTCTTGTGCTGCCTATGTGTACCCAACATATTCAGAAGCAAGGATAGATTTAGTTAAGATTCTTCTCCTCTTCTTGATTGTTGCTCATGTTAATTTCAATCCAATTAAAATTAATAGCAGAATTGTTGACAACTTTAAGAAAAAATGGCTTGACTAAAAGATTTAGATTTGGATATGATTGTGGCCCCAGAAGTGTGGTAGTCTTTGCACTTCTTCCCCACTGGGAAGAAATTCAATCTGTTAAATATTAAAAAAGTGAATTAGTATTAGACTAAGTATGGTTATGTAAGATCAAAAGGCTATACATACTAATTTCCAACAAAACTGACTGAATTTGTACCATGAGTCTAATGAGAAATTTGCCTCCTTCCTCAGAGAACAGTATTATGTCTTTTCTCACATGAAAGTCACATTTTCTTAAGTAATTCAGATTAAGGTATTTAGTTTTCTTCTTTTATTCAGACTATAACAGACCTATGACTTTAAGGATGTATTCAGACCTCACACTGTGCTGCACTCCATCCTGACTTTTTCTTTCCTGTAGAATTCCTTTGCTTCTGTACTACAGATTATAACTGTCAGGCTTTCATGTGCACATAGAAATGTTCTTATTCTGTGAGAAAGGGAAAGGGAAAGGGAAAGGGAAAGGGAAAGGGAAAGGGAAAGGGAAAGGGA
>VWYH01007681.1:0-21813 GCA_013399365.1 Pampusana beccarii | reverse complement strand
AGGAAAGGAAAGGAAAGGAAAGGAAAGGAAAGGAAAGGAAAGGAAAGGAAAGGAAAGGAAAGGGACTCCCCGTCAACACATGCATTTTTTCCCCATGTTTGTGGCCATCCAAGCCACAAATGAGCCACAGATGTTTGCTGTGAAGCTAATAATAAAACTAATGTTCAATGTGTTGCTTTAAGGGAGTTTTGTCTATCTTGTCTGCTGTTATTTACAGGATTTCATTATGTATCGCAGCAGACATGGACTGCTCTAATGAAGAATTTTAGTACTTAAAGGCCTATCTTCAGGCTACTTTTTAAAAGATTTTCTCATCTGTATTTCTGTGGCTTTAGTTATACTAATTTGTCTGACATTTTTAAGCCCTCATATATTTGGAAATTCAACATCTAAACTTTCGCAGAAAATAACTCTTCCTTCTGTACTTATGACCTTTGTAGATCTTCTCCTGTAGTTCTTACATGCTCGTGGCTCTCCCTGTAAGCATTAAAGTTTCTAAGGATACACAGGTTTCCAGATCAATAAGGTCTTTCATTCTATTGAATCCAAAAAGTGTAGTAAAACTCTGGGGATGCATCCTATCTCGATCACAACTAAATACAATATTGATATAGCCCAATGAAGTGAATATATCAGGCTTTGTACGGCTCTACAAGTAGCAGTGTTTAATAGGGGCTACTATGAGCTTTGTTTGCAGTCTGTAAATCACAAGCACAAAGTATTTCTCATGACATCTCCTTTGAGAAAAGCACTTAGTTCAATGAAGACTTAATTCCTGTATTAGAGAAAGAACTTCTAAGTAAAGAGGAGGAAATCTGGTGTTGAACAGAAACTCAGTCAGTTAACCTGAATAAATTAAAAAAAAAAAAAGTGCATGTATTCAGAGTGCCAAACATCTATGCCAGTTTGCACCTGAAGGATGCTTTAAACAAGATCCTATTCTGAGTGTACTGAAGGAGCATAGACTTCATGTTTCCTCAGCTGAAGGAAGGATTTTGATAATGGAATCTGAAAAGAAACTCAATGAACACTGAAAATTTAAACTTTCTGAAAATGGCCTCGACAATAATTAGTCATTTGGATTGTGAAAACAAACAAAAAAAAAGGGGCGGGGGGAAATAAGCTGTTCAGGGATTATAGGCTAACAAGAAAGAAACAAATGCCTCATTTAATGTAACTTGCTATCAAAATTGAAAGTTTTTGCTTTTATTAACTTTATTGTATCAGTCTCTTGCCCGTAAGAGATTTGCCCTCTTTTTAGTCTTCCATGCCATTCACTCTTTGCTATATATCTTCATTTCATTTGATAGTGAATGTCTGAATTCCAGATGGTGTGATTATTAAATCCAACAGCTATTTGTTTTTCCTCCAACAGACGATTGGCCTGCTGGACTTACTGCTCTAACATCTAGTGTGCAATGTCATGATTCCTCATTTCAAAAAAATTTCCCATTTTGAAAGGAAGATTTTATTTTGTCCAGAAAACCAGGCTACTGTGCAGACGTCTGTGTGGAAGAGGTTAGGCTCCAGGAGTCATATTTAGCATATCTGTAGGCTGGCCTCATTTACCCAGAAAAGCAAGGTACCTTTTTGTTGGGATATGAATAAAATTCAGTGCAGGTTGCTGGCTATCTGAGAAGCAGCTGAACATCTCCACCACTGCTAACAGATCATTCAGCTTTAGAGAATGAAAATATAAGCCCTTCACCTCTGGGAAGAGATGGGAGGACATTTGAAAAACTGGTTATCTGGAAGGCAGTTATACTTAAAATATCAAACCGTGATTTTTAAGCACTTTGAACAAAGAGGATCTGCAAAAATTAACAGTTATCTAAAAGACTACTTCTCAAAGGTACAATGTTTTGCTGTCTCCATCAATGACATTGATAGCAGTCCTCAGACTGATCTCCATTCATTATTCATCCCTTACTTTAAGATCACTGTAGGACTCACCGTATTTTTAATGAGTTAACCAAGAGTATGTTGAAACTAAGTTTCAGCTTCATATAGAAATGAAATTCTGAAAAAGAATTAAAGTTAAACAAACAGAATTAACTTGCTTAACCATCTTTCCAGTTTAAATCAAGTTTATTTAATTTATTTTTCTGTATAAGGTTTCGTGTTTTGCTGGTATTTGTAAAAATGTGAAGCTTATTACTATGACAGACCAAAGTATGCTAAGGATTCTACATTTCTGTTTCATCACTTGCCTCAGATAACCACTCAGCTCACCAAAAGACACTCTCTCTCTCAATCTTTCCCTCCCTTAAGTGTGTGCCTGCTTGCATACGCACATGTACACACGTGCACACAATGTATAAGTCAAGAAAGTCACTTGATTTGAATGGAGTACATGGTCTCTATTCAAATCCAGGTAGCCAAGCTGAGAAGAATGCATGGCCTCTCAGACCATCAGAGTTGATGTGGTCTGAGGAGATTATGGGGTAGCTGGACCCCTGCAACTGTTTTAGTCTAGCTGGTTTCTCTGCAGTGACTGCCAAAGGGGTGTCTCTGAGACAAAGCCATTGCGATGTTTGGATGTGAACATTTGTTGTTTTCCTCTTTCTGCTTGCTGCAGTTTCCTTAGTGCTTACTTTAGACAGGCCACACAAAAGGCCAGATGGACTTGTGCAGCAGGTGTTAAATGCTAACTTTAAACACAGATTTTAATTAAGTATATTACAGGCCCCACTCCCCCACAGGGTGACAGCATCTACAGTGAGCTGCTGAGTAAATCCTGACTGTGCAGCTGTAGAGAAGACTGTTTGACCTGAGGAGAACCCAGGCTATTCAAAGGGCCCAGACTCTCTGGCTGGCAATTATTCAGTAAACAGAAGACGTTGGCTGGGCTGGATACTGAAGGAAGATTCAGAATGAGAAACTGGTTTGCAGCAACAAAACGTGTACGTAGTGGGAGACCTTGAGGCAGCATGGGTGATGGTAGACACAGCTGAGTGTGCTTGAAGGGAGAGAGAGGAATGGATGGTCTCTTGCAGGTGAGAAGAGACTAGGAAATGAATGCAGGTGGCTTCCTGGTACAGAAGACAGGATGGCAGGAGGGCACAGAACGTTAAATGTGGCTTTAGCAGCCACATTGAGAGACTAGTCCCTGATTACTTTGTATTTTTCTGCCTCTTTACAACAGTAAGATTACTGTCTTCTCTGGGAGAGCTGGAGCATCTCAATGATATGCAGGTGGGCTTTCATACCAGAAAACAATATGTGGACCTATTCTAAACAAAGCTGTGAAAAACAAGTAACATACCTGTTCCTTTTCGAACACATGATGGTATATCCGACACTGGACTCTGTTACTATTTTATATATTTTTTCGTTGGTTTCTTGACTAATATGCTGTTTAACTGACCAGCAACATAAGACCTTTGAAGAGTTATAACCCTTTCTTTAGCAAAACTTTTTTTGCCTCACTGTTATTCTGTTGTCAGTAATTCTGTTGTCTTCATTGCTGTAATCTGATTTGGGTAACAAAATGCCTATGAAGCAGATGGTACCCTTTGTCACTTCTATAGGATTTCAGTCTAGGACTAATAGAAAATTCCCCTGGTGTGCACAGAATTAAGCTTTGCTCTTATTACCCACACAAGAGAAGAACCTGCTTATTTGCACAACTGAAAAAACATCATTCACTGAGGTTGTAGAGATCAATTGATCCCTTTGCTAAGTTTCACATACACTAGAAACCTGTAACTATAGCACTGTACCACTCATCTATGGTTCTGCAGATGCATGCTCCTGGCTGGCAACTTGCTCNTTTTGTTTTTGTTTTTTAATATATCTTGATAATATTTACTACATACAGCATTCCATAATAGAGAATTTGAGAAGCTGAACTACTATTTTCCATAACTGATTTCTGGACTCTGTGAAAGAGCTCCTTGGACTCTTGCCAGGTCCATCAGTAGGATTATGTTGCTTGTATATATTGCTGTAATATCTAATTACCATGAGAATTAATGTAATGTCAAGTATTAACATCAATAGTATCTGGACAGGAAATAATCAACAATTTAAAATCCATTACTGTATAAATATTAATAGTTCTTTTTGCATTGTAAAACATATGAAAATCAAACACTAATTATCTTATTTACAAACATCAGGCTATTCAAAAAAAGAAGATTAAGAATATCTCTTTAGCTTTCCCTTTCTTTTCATCCAATGCAAGACATTGAAGGAAAGGTAAACAATGTACAGCAGCTAAGAGCAATAACAGAACATGACATTTGATCATTCTAAATATTCCCTCTTATTAACCCATGTAGACACATTTACTCAGGCTTCTACTGGTGAATATCTAGAAGAAAGAAAACAGAAACCTCTGGGTAGGTTTAGATTGGATATTGGGAAAAAAATTCTTCATGGAAACGGTTGTCAGGCATTGGAACAGGCTGCCCAGGGAAGTGGTGTGGAGTCATCATCCCTGGAGGTGTTTAGAAGTTGTTTAGATGAGGTTCTTAGGGATGTGGTTTAGTGCTAGAGTAGGTTAGGTTATGGTTGGACTCAATGATCCTGAGGGTCTCTTCCAACTGAAATGATTCTATGATTTTATGAAAATGTACTGTGGTTTATGAGCACTCTCCTATGAACTCTTGAGTTATGTCAGGATTATCGCACTGATCTTAATGGTGTTGTTCCTTGCTTGCACTGAGTACTTAGGAACTGGCTTCCTTGCTGTGTAGCTGGAACATTGTAATTGCAACTGTTTTAAAAGCCTTCCTTTAGTAATGGCTTGACATTTTCAAATATTACATTTTAAAAGCTTAAAGGATCCCTTGTTTTCCCCTTTCTTTACTTACATCCTGTGTTGCAGATGACTGTGGATGACTTCTGTTTTCCAGATCCTAGTATGAAGTTGAAAAATTTATTTTATAAGTTAAGAAAAATATTTTAAAAAGAAAACTAGATATTTGTTTTCGGGGTCTCTTCAGTGTCTAATCCTGTTCCATCTAGTCTGGATATGAAACTACTCATACAAACAAATATTGGAATTAAAAGATGGAGAGAGGTAAAATAAAAGTTAAAAAAAATCCATATTACTTATCTGTTGTCCCTATTAAAGACTATTCTCATTGACTGATATGTGAAGTTCATCTTCCTTGTCAGTTATCCTTCTATGGACAAGTAACACACATGTTGTGTTTTCAAATAAAAACCCATACTAGGTAGTCTTAGTGTGTGCACTGAATCTAGTGAATGCATCTCTGCATTCAATGATTTTCAAAACGTGACAGTAGCAAAACATTAAATCATTGTGGTGGTTTTTTAAATTTTTTTTTTATTAAATAGTTTTTATAGTGGTTACTAAACAGGACAGGTGCTCTTCTGAAATGGTAGTAAATATTTTAACTGGTAAAATTTTAAGGGAGTTGCTATTAACCTCTTCATCCTCATTCTGATGAATGCTCACCCATTTTTCATACAGCAGCTTCATCTTCCGTTCGCAAAGAGTCAGCAGCTTCAGGAAGAGGTGAACAGGCTTTGTGGTGTCAGGGAGGATGTAGAGGAGTACAGTGGGATCTTGGCTAAGAGTGTAAGCAGAGTGGAAGAAAGAAGAAAGGTACAACACAGGAGAAGAAAAAGGCCCATGAGGTTCTAGAAGAGAGAGAAGATGGAAATTTGTGAGCTCTGTGTGGAGGGAATGGCTTCCTCCTCACCTGTAGTTGTTCTTGCAGTAAATGTGTTCAGGGCCCTGGCATTAGGGGGAGGAATAAATTATGTCAGGAGAGGAATCCAGACCAGAGCACAGAGGCTATTGGATTGAGCAGTGTTAAGAAGAGCCACTGGTGAGGCTCTTCTCTGTGGGCCAGAAGCTCCTATTCGTGAACCAGAAGTGTTGTGCAGGAGGAGTCACTGCTGGCCTAGAGTCTGGTTCCATGATGGTGCAGAGACTGCAAGGTTCAGGTAGCCTCAGGTTGCTGCTCCTTGCTGGTCATCCATGCGGGCACTAATGGCAGAACAAGTGGTGGTGGTGAATCTCAAATGGATCAGGTGAGCTCTGGGGGGGTGCTAGGAGGAGAGGAAACGCTCCAAGGGGTGTTTTCCTCAGTCTGACCAGGTGACCTTCTACAATGAAAAAAATCTGTGTGGATGTGATGAGAGAGGTGGATGTCATATACTTAGCACTACTCACAAGCAACAATATGTTCCTGTTCAAATGAATACTGAATGATACCATAAGTGTTTTTCAATCTTGTTTTAGTAAGTTATTTATTAAATTTAGTAATTTTTAAAAATATTTCCAGATGACATCTGAACTCTCTATTTCCATTTCTAGAAATGTATCTTAACAATGTGAAGTTTAAAAAAGAAACTCCTAGAATTAAACACTATTAAAACCCACTTCACTTTGTCACAGCCCTTTGAAAAATGTAGAATATTTTCTTTGCTGAAATGTTTCCTATTAGTAGCATGTACTTATGAAATGTCAGAGAGACGACATGAATAAATAAATAAATAAATAAATAAATACTATTTTTTCCCCTGCGTTCATGCTTAACTTTCTTCTTTTCCAGTGATGCCAGCAACTTGTTAGCTCTGATTCTGAGGTATTTTCCTTTTGCTATATGTGAGCAAATTAGATCAGCTTGAGCATGGAGTCCCATCATGAAAAGTCAGATAAAATATGAGCTTTCTTATCCTCTGTAGGACTAAAAGCTTTTCCTCTAGCTTTGATCATTTGGGTAGTGATATAAAAATGAGTAAGCTTTAACTGGAGAGGCTCAAAATGGACTCCACAAGCGCCAGAGGGAGATTCAGAAAATTGAATTATTATCTAAAATGTCAAATATGGGATATTTTTCAGCATCTACCTTTTGAATAGGCTTTAAACCTGAGAAAAATGTTTATTGACAGATGCTTCAGCAAGGCACCACAGTTACTGTGCTTACAGACTTGAGTTATACATAAGATTTTATTTATGATTCTTATTATTGATAGTGACTTTGAAAAACAATGAAGAATGAGTCCTTATTGTGCTTGGCACAGGAATCGGCTGTAAAATGTGTCCAGAAAAAACAAAAAGCATAGCTTTACAGACTACTCTCAGAAACAGGTGGCCTTTAAGTATGAATAAATTCTTCTGCAATATTGACTGGAAACTGAAGAATAGAAAATGGTAATTTATGAAAAAAATGTTTTCTGAGATACGTACTGTAGAGTTTAAAATGCAGAGTAGTTTATATAGAGAAAACATTTCATAAGGAGCAAAGCCAGTTATTACATATGGAAGTTCTCCATGGTTTGAGTTTTGCCCCATTCCCTCTCTTTAAATCAGCAATGCTCTGGAGGCATAAAGAACTGTGACCTCTTGTCTGAATCTAAGATGTTGGCAGACAAATGCAGACTGAACACTTTTAGAGATAACAAATCCCTTGCAAATAACTTCCTAATTACTTTTTTCTGCATTTATGTATGCACATATGTGCATGTGTGTGCATGTGAAGTCTGAAGCTGCACTGAGTGCTTAAAATGAAATATATGTTATTTTCAGATATTCCACTGCTATCTGTTTAGTTCAGGTGTTTATACAGGTCTTGTTTCTTTGTTCTAGAGCACATGTACCAGCAGTTGGAGAAAACAGCTTTATCTCCCTTGTTAGGTTTATTTTTCTTAATAGAAGAGAGAGAAAAAATTTAAAAGCTGCTTACTTGCTTCATAATCTGATGCTTTATTCTGCAGGTATGTTTTATTGCACAGCATCTTGCATTGTAGCATCTCTTTTCCAGATGTGCTTTTGTTCCTTTGTTTGTTTTGCAGTTTTCTCCTGACTTCATGCCACCTTGTATGGGTTACTAATAATTGGCTAAAGATGCCTGCTCAGACTGAGCATTTCTTTGGTTTTATAACCTTAACTGACAAGTGAACAGCACACAAGAACAAACCCACAAATACTTTGAGACAGTGATAATGAGCAAAACTTAGCAGATGGTACACTAATTTATCATGGTGATCTCTTGGCCCACATCATGCATCCAATTCGCAGTAAGTCTGCATGTTTCTTGTCACCACTTAAAGCTGGGCTGGTGATCAACAGGTGACAGATGCTCTCTATTAACCCCCGCCCTCCCCACCAGGGAAAGGGGAAGGCGAAAAGTGAGAGAGCCTTATGGGTTGAAAATTGAAACAGCTTTACTACTAATAGTAGTAATAATAAGAGAAACAATGCAAAATATACAAAACCAGTATTGATTCCCCCAGTGCTAATTATGGAATTGAATGCTGATGCTGCAGGGCAGGCACCAGGGAGTCCTGGACAGGATTCAGCAGTAGATGAGAACTGGATTCATGAATGCATGGGTTGGGATTGGAGGCAGGAGAACAGGCAGAGTTCTTTAGGGATGTTGCCCATGAAAGAAGAAAATGTGATCCCTCAGCTTTAAACTGAGTATGGTGTGTATGGGATGCAATACTTCACTGGTCAATTTTAGGTCACCTATTCTGTCTGCTTGTCCCACAGGTGTGACCCTACTATGATCCTTCACTTACGGAACGTAAGAGATCTATCAGTGACTTTGTTTAAACACTGGCCTTCTCTGCATATCATTTCTACCGTTAGCTCAGTAAAACTGTAAACATTAGGGGTTATCAGTTCTAGAAGCAGACACTGTCTGAAAACCATGTAGACAAATTCAGAAGGTGCAGTTACTTAGAAGAAATTTAACTGAAAGGAAAAAAATACTGAAAGAAGAATTGGCCCTGTTCTAGCCAAAACCAGGACATTCTTTAAACTATATGAGAGAATAGGTTCACTAAGGATAAATCTAAACCATTGGCAAGATTTGCCCTACAGTTTTTTCTGATTTCTTCCAGTTATCCAGACTAGGGAGTTGGCTAGTTTGTATGCCACATCTACCTTAATCTTTCATGCCTGGACTTCCTGTCACATTGAAACCAGGCTTTGGATAAGGAGAGAGGCCAACACGTGCCCAGGACTTGCGCTTTCAGGAGGTAGGGGACAGTTAAGTTATGCAGTCAGGACCCTTGTTAGGATATAGTCTTTATGGGACTGTCAGTGATGCTATTCCTCATTCTTTTGCAAAACTAGAAACGTTATCTTTGTTATACCCAGTTGAAATTTGCACAGAGCTCATACCTTATAATGAGAAGATTTAAGAAAATGCTGAAGTGAAGAAATAGCATAGCTCCATTGAAGTAGTGCTGATGCATGCCAGCAGGCAGTCTGGTCCTGCAAGTCAGATTGGTTTAAGGGCCTCATCCAGGCTACAAGGTAACATCAGGTTTGCCTGCAAACTAGACATGCTTTCTGCTACAAAAAGCCCACAGACTGAAACCCAGACTACTGGAAAAAAATTAAAACAAAGTGTTTTGACATACACAGACTTTTCCTCACCTCCTCCAGCATAATCAAATCCACAGTTATTCCTCCACCCTGGTTTTCACCAGCCCTCCTCTATCTTATTGTATTTGACCTCTTTGCGAAAAGGGCTGGAGAGCTGTAGTGTATGACAGAACAAAAAGACATTAGTAATAAAAGAGGAACTTACACACATAAAGGAGATGTAGAGTGTATACTAAAATGAGAAAATGGGGAAACTGAAGATAAAAACTTGTTTTCTTAATGTCCAGCAGCATCTTGAACAATACCCAGAAGAGAAAAATAATTAAATTAACAAGAACTTCCAAAAGCCAATGGACCTACATCACTTTTCATTATAACTCCTTTATTTAATAAATGCTCCACTCTGAATACAGAGATTAATAAAAAGCTCATGATAGAGATTAACATTTTGTTCAATATTCATTGTTTCACCTGATATAAAATAGAAACTGGAAGCACTTTGTTAAATGGACTGAAAATTTGAAAGGTTGTATAATTTAACTGTACCTTCTCTAAGTACCTCTCAGACATTAATCTGCAAAGCTGTTTGGTAGCTGCCAAAAGCAGTTTCTCCTCAGGGATACCTGCATACCTTCCAGTCCAATAATACGGTACTGTGACACTATCTCCTCTCCCTCTCCCTCTCCCTCTCCCTCTCCCTCATTTTGTTTCATTTGCAGTGATTTATGGTTTCGCAGGTAAAATCCTGTCACACTTGGTTGGAGTGGGCAGAATGTGCTGCATGGAGGGAAGGGAATAAGGACCACAAGGCTGAGCATGCATGAAGAGAATGTTTACTTATAAGGAGAATTCTGGGTTTGCAATGATCATGTAGAGAAATGCTCACAGGGCAAAAGGTACGAATAAGCTGAAAGATGGGAAAATGTAAGGTTGCTGAAACAGAATGTTATCGAATACTTTCTAGTGAATTTAGGACTTCATTCTTGTAACACCTAAATCTAGATACTCTTGCTTTTGACTCTGTTAAAATGTCCTTCTATGGTGCAGTCAAAAGTCAAATTTCCTATCTGCTCTATATCACTGAAAATATTCCATGTAGAAGGACTTGCTCTAAAATGGCATTGTGTTTTCAATTATCTTCTTTATAGTTTACGTGTCACTAGAACACAGGTATCTTTCTGTAGATTCTTCAAATTGTATTTGGTTTTCTGTATGTACAGAGGGCTGGTAGTAGCTGATGCAAATAAGGTTAGAAGATGCCAGAAGATATCCACTAGGTCCAATACAAAGTTGTTATTTTTATGTGGGTTTTTTAACTCTTACTCAGCTTTATCTTAGTTTCCACTGGTGGGGTAGAAGGAAAACTGACAAACTTAGTCAGTTTTGCAAAAATGTTATTTGGTCTTGTAAAGCAGAGATAACATTTCAGAAATCTTTTCTCCTAGTAGGAATATATTTTTTTCTGGTTCATAGGATGGTTAAAAATGTTAACATTCTCATAGAATGGAAATTCCATGTTACAGCCTACTTGGGCTTTGGACTGTTGGCAAATTGCTTTGGGCTCTGATAACTGAATACACCATTCCTGAAAGCAGAGTTCAGGTCACAATACGCTGTGATATTATTTTTTTCTTCAGTAACATTGCAAGGACCTAGAAAGCTGTAATTCCCCTCTCCTCTCTTTCTCCCCTTGCTTCTAATCTGCTGATGTGTTAGTTCTTATGACAGAGAGAAGAGTAGAAAATCCTTTTATTTAATGTATGAAATTTCTCAGTTGAATTGCCTTGAGTTTTTTTGGTTTTGTCTTTGTTTCCTGGGTTATAGAGTGAATGGCATCAAAAACGCAGCATTTACTGTTACTATGGTAAAGTACTGAACTTAACTGCAGTGCTCACCAAATCAGAGATTTTTAGAGGAATAAGAAAAGGAAAATAAAAAAGTGTTCATTTTATTCACCATCTCCGTTATACATTAGTACATAAAATATATGTTTAATCTCAAAAGAAATAGTCCAATTGCACATTCATGACACAAGCACCTGCCATTATGTATTTGAATGACAGTCACTGAATTTTGTTTCTGTGTTTCTCATTCTATAGTCTTTAAGATGAAGAAAGAAAGAAGTGAAAAGCAGTCTATGGTCTCCCACTAATACTGAGGGTCCTGAAGTAAATAATTTTCTGTGAAAATATTATTTGTTGAATATTTGGATTTAAGGATGTGGGTTTTAGCATCCTGTGTTTGTTTTCTTTTTTTTTTTCCCTTCCCATTATGACTCACCATTATTGTCTGAAAGCAAGAGAAGTTATAAGATACCAAGCAATAGTGATGTACAAGGGATTTCCAGGATACCTATAACTGGTTCAATAAATCTACATGTGTATTGATATATTTTTTTGCTGCAAGACAATGCTAGCTTGGGGGGACCCAGAAGCCCCATCTATCTTTGCATCTCAACAAAGACAAATTAGCCTGGACACACATGGCAGCAGGATGTCTGATGCAGATATATTGTGTCTAGCACTGGAGCTAGCACATCCAAAGGGACCTTGGGTAGCTCTCCATGTCCCTCCTTTGCCTGTTACAGCATAAACATAAGAAACAGCAGAGGGAGACCGTTATTGATTTGCTCTTAGAGCCAGATAAAATGTCAGATGAGTTATTGTCTTCTTTCTGAAGCTGAGAGGGTTATGAGCGGGACGGAAGATTTTGAAAGACACCCAAACTTATGAAATAACCAAGGCTAAGGTTTGAGTTTTCTTAGTTCTAGTTACACTAATTACAGAGGCAAGAATCAAGCTATATTGATTTACAAACAAAAATGCTTCTAGAGCTTAAGATAGACATTTAAAAAAATTGGGTTTACGATGCTCCTTTGAGGGATAAGGGATAGTATGAGGGACTAGGCCCAACTATGTCTACTCTTCATCTTCCTGTAACCAGAGATTAAAGAAAGTAGCTATGCTTTCCTCCTAAGGTCTATTTGTAGGCATAAGACAGAGGATTTACCTAAAGTTTTCTTTTACTAGGGAAGCACTACTGAGAAACTGCAGAGGTGTAGGAGGTCAGTATTCCTATCACACTTGACTGCTTTAAAAAGGAAATACTTGATGCTATAAATACACACTTCAAAAAAAGTCTGTAAAGGAATGACCACGAAATAACAATAGAATAAATGTCAGATGAATACTAGCTTTTGTCAAACTGGTTTTTGAGACAGCATGATTATTTAAATGCTTCCAGCCTGTGACAAAGTGATAAATTTACTTATCGTTGTTATGAAATGCTTTATTTCTGTAGACTGAAAGATTAACCATTACAGAACATATATAAACTAATTAATATCTTTTTGCATTATATATTATAGCATTGATCATTTGCTTTTACTTGCAAAGCAGTTGGTGATTTCTGTTTGCCGTGGAGCAAAATGGAAGGAAATATAAACACCTAGGCTGTCTAGCTAGCTAACTAATGTCTGACTGGAGAAGAGTTGACCATTTAGCAGCACATGAAATGCAGACACACGGATGCTGATAAATGTTAATTTCAAAATAATCAGGTAGTAAATGAATATTTTATTTGATAAAAAAAGTCACCTAATAGAAATTCTGAACCAGGCCAAGAAACTGACTCAATCCATTCAAATAAATACATTTTAAAAATACTTAGAAAGACAGAGTAGATAGATTATATGCTGATTTGATATGGCACATGATTTAATAAGAAATCATTTGAGTTAATCAATGTGTAGAGAAAATGTATGTACAGGATTTTACAAATGAGCAGAGCTATTGTCACATTACTGTCATACGTGATAGCTTTCAAAACCAAACCAAAACAAACAAAAAGCCACAAACAAACAAATAATCAAAACAAAAAAAAAGCAACACCAAAACCAACCCATAAATATTTCAGAAAGCTTATTGTCCTCTTTTTTTTTTTTCTAATTCACAGGTTACATGTTCTATGGGGGTGATACCTGGGTCAAAAGTTTCTGTCACAGAGACTAGTATGTCTACCAAAACCACTAAATCACCACTTAAACAAGATCATTTTTTGAAGAAATAGTAGTTTCACTAAAGAGACATACCACCTTATGTAAAGTTAAATGAATAATGCAATTGACATAATTTATCAAGCTTAAATATTCATTAGTTCTTTATAATGACAATTAGTTCCATAAACAATGAAACTGATAAAATGTGTCTGAATTAAAAAAGAGGACTTACTTTTTGGCAAGTTTAATTAACTTGTCTTCTAGGTTCTAATGGGGCCTGACGGAGAACTGTACAGATTGTGACCATGTGTTTTTTCATACTAACAGTAACAACAATAATAAAAAAGTTATGATATCTTCTAATTAGAACTAAATGATAAATGAAAGTATTTTTTCCCCTTATATCTCAGTTTTGAGAAGAGAAAGTAAATCAAAAATTGATTAAAAAAAAGAATAATGCTTGGAATTTCTAAAGACGCTGTGTTACTCTATATGCTGCTCATCTCACTAGACTGTATTTAGCTTACTCTATTTATCTTAAAATGACCTCATAGTTCTGATTGCAGTAAGACAAGCTATTGGGACTGCAATAAAGCATATGCTAAAATTCCAGAGAAAAGTAATTTCACAGAATACTTCAAGATTGCATCAGTCCTGTTCAGTGTGTGGCTGCCTCCCAGATGAGAACAAAAAAGGGTCCGAGAAGTTGCCAGAAGATATTTAGGAATCAGTTTGATTCCAAGATAAGCAGAGTAATTTATCTTAGCTCCCAAATAAGGATGTGGGCCAGGAGGAAACACCTGAATCTATATTATGAAGATGTGGTGAGATGTTTGGGGTTTGGTGTGAGGACTTTGAATTAGCCTTGGAAGCCTAAGAAATAGCATTTTATAATACGTCTGAAATACCCAAATACTCTTCTGATTTGGGTTGTGGAAACATGTCACTTGAGCTGCACTCCTCCATCCTATTAAAAAACTACACATTTCTTTTGCCAAGACTGACCAAATAACAAGAAGGTAAATATTTTTGTAATAAATATTATATAAGAAATAAAAAGAATAATATTTTTTCTGTACTAAAATATATATTTTTCTATAGTGAAAATTAAATCACTTCCATGGTAATATTAAAAATACAATTTGTCATTTTGACTTAATGAGGGTTTTATCATTTCAACTGTCCTGCTTTTCAGTCATTATGAGATATAAAACTTACATTTGCTCATTCACACTTTTATACCTGCAATTCTGATACTGCCAAGACTACCGAAATCTTCTGCTTAGTATTTTTTTGAATTCTTAAATGCACTGGAGAACTTACTGTTTGCAGGAGGTACCAGGGATGAGATATTAATTTGTGAACTTAAGCAGTGTTTGTATTACACAGTAATACACAGCAGTAGTGCACAAGAATAAGTTGAAGGATATGATTTCCCTTTTCTTGACAAGTTACTTATCCACCACTGAACTGATAGTAGTGGTAGTATGACAAATCCAAATTAAGTGTAAATACATATTTGTGTAGCACTTCATCATTCTAGTCCAAAACTTCCTTTCAAACCTCAGATTCACACAGCTGCCTGGAACAGTCCACTCTTAGTACACATGCAGAGTTTTCCCTGGGATATTTCACTTTTCAAATC
Organism: Pampusana beccarii; assembly: GCA_013399365.1. NCBI lineage: Eukaryota > Metazoa > Chordata > Aves > Columbiformes > Columbidae > Pampusana > Pampusana beccarii. Next base: position 6,852 of record VWYH01007681.1, on the reverse strand, counting down.
ATGAGACTGAAAAAATTTAGTAACTTCTATCAAAATGTCATCCTCTGCCCACAGTAATGAATAAAGTGCAGTACCTCCTGGTTCTAGGGCTCCTTGGTGTGACTAGTAATGAATTTCATTTCTGGGGGTGGCTCCTCTGTCTGTTCCTATGAGCTAGGTTTCTGCAAACCTTATTTCAAATTTGAATGAGAGGGCTGAACGTAAGCGTTCTAGAATAATTATTTCCTTAGCCTTATGTTGTCATTAATATAAATGTTCTCAAATGTGTCCCTCAAAACAAAATGTAGTAATGCTATATTGAATTTGAAAAGGAAAAACAATGCAAAATAATAATAACCCACCAAAATAACGTTGAAATGAAGGTCTATTACGTTCCATAAAAAAATTAAATGAAAGAACTGCCTGGTTGGGGATGATAGACTTGAAAGGCTACTCTTGTGTAATCTACTTCATTACTGTAAAAATATTTAAGGTTGTTAGCAAAGGTTGAATAAATATGTGTAGCATCATACTGATTTATCTCTTATTCATTGTTCCCTGGATGCATATGAACTTAAAAAACTGCCCACTCTTGCATTTAAGTTTTTATCAGTGAGAGTTCAAATGTCATATTATCTTTTCTACGCAAATCTTAGGAAGCAGTAAAGCTTTCATAATGACACATGAAATTAATTTGAGGGCTTCTGTATTTTTGCATTATATTTTGAGCATTGTTTGTTAAAGTGCAAGTAAATAGATGTTGTGGGTGAACCAGCGTTATGAAAAGGAGTTGTAGAATTTTCTCTCAATCTGCATGTGTATGAAACAGACATATTTCAGGTTTTTTATTAATTAATTTATTTTGGAGGATAGAAGAGATGAAAGGTGTCCTCCGTCTCAAGAACCATCATATTGAATGTAGAGATTTGCACTGAGTGTGCAAATTGCATTGGAACACTTCACATTGAATTTTTCAATAATTCAAATTCAGGAAAAAAAAACCCACATAAGACCTAAATACCAAATTCATCAAGTATTCAAGAAATAGTATTTGTTCCTTTTAAAACCTTTGATATTTAATATGGTTCTGTAGGTGATTTCTTCATACTTTTACTGTGTATATATATAATGGTAGGCTAGTAAGAAGAGACACTGATAAATGGACAGAACGAGGGGAGACAGAAATTAAGATTCAGAACTTATTTCAAATTCCCTTGTAAAAAACTTCCCCAGCAGAAAGGTGAAGTGAAAATTTTCTCAAAGGGAAAAAGTCAATCATTAAGTTCTAGTCAGCTTTAATACTGGCTTTTTTCCAAATTCTTCTCTAAGCACCACAGAGTCATCTGCCAGGTGATGTATCTTTTCTTAGGACTTGAATAGGATAAACCTTTTTGAAAATCTGACCCTGCCTGACTTTATAGTCTGGACATACTGAAAACATATTAATGGTTTATGGCTCAGCCTATGTGATTTTTGCATGAAATCTTGCATCCCCACTTAGAGGTCTCTGCGGCACCCTAACGTGCTCCATTGGTGTGTGTGAAACAGCTTCTCTCTTGGTGAAGCCAAGGGGAACTTGTTCGTGGGAGTGTCATGTAGAACACTCCTGCCTGAAGAGGTATGTCAGGTTTTAGAGTTGGTTGAGCACACTCCAGCCCTGTTCTAGGGAGCACATGCACAGGAATGAAGTCTATGATTTTGTCCTCATGTCAAGAGAATGTTGAATGTCACGAGGGTTTGCAAGTACTCCAGCACTGTCCCTGGGCTCTTAAGCTCTGAGACAGGTACTGGTGACAGTGTCTTTTAGAGATTATGCTGGCATTGCTTCAGGTTCTCAGCACAATAAGGTTTTCAAAAGACTCCCATGACTTTTCGATGGTACTCTGTATTGTTGTGGTAGGATTCTTTTTTGAAGTTATGCATATGCCCAGCTGAAAGAAGAATGGTGTTGCACAACGTGTTGTTTCAGCATGGCATCTAACACTAATTCAGCCAAATATTTTAGGAGTTTTTCTCCTTTAAGAGCCCTTCAGCAGTCTGTCACACCCTGCAGCGAGTAGTGGAGCTCACTACTAGGATGAGTTAATCTAATTTTCTATGTTGTTCCTATCAGAATCTGAAACCTTTCTCTCCTAAGAGAAAAATTTGTCATGTACTTCTCAACAAACCTATCTAGGCATTCCCACTGCCCTGCTGAGATCTTTATCCTTGAAATACTTTTAAATGCCTGGGTAATAGCAACCAGCTATAGAGCCCTACATTGTGTCTTCCCTGATAATCAAGAAATGTTAAACTGTAATTTTTTATTCTTAGAACTCCCTGTGGAAGAGGAGAACAAAAGTACGTGATCAGACATCTGTTGCAGCTGCTGTCCCTCCTCCATTATTTGCCTCTGGAAGGAGACAGTGCATTCAAAAGAGATACGTGAAATGCATCCTTCAGGTATGGGGTGCTGAGGGGTGGGCTAAGACTGACAAAGGACATAATAAAGAGGATTATCCTATGTTGGCTCTTGAGAGCACCACCCCTGATTTGGCAAAGAAAGGGGTAGTGTGAAAATTTGTACGCTGAAATTTTGGGACACTAAGGGCTGTTATCTTTTTATTACAGACGACCATCAGTAACCACTACCCCTCCTTGCTCAGTGAGCTCTGTTCTCCAAAGCACAACAGCAAGCGCAGACTATTTTATCTCAGCAGCAGCATAGTCTCCCCCCAGCAGCTGTGTCTGAATTCTTAAATGTGGAGCACTGGGAAAGTTACAGTTTACGTTAATCCAGCTAGTGTTCAGAGGAGGAACTGTGCTGCTCTCCCTCTCCCAGCCCCAACACTGACAGTGCTCATTTTCTAAATGACAGTACTGCTCTTCCAAAGTGGCAGCAGCAACTTCTTTCTCTTCCTTCTGTTATCCGCAGCTACCTGTGTGTGTTCTATTGCCAGATTTTCAGCAATGGCCCCTTTGCAATGACCAAGGTTCCTAGGCTGTGGAGGGACAGAAAAACATATGGCTTTCTGTTGCATTTCCTAAAGGAAGGCACAGGGCTCCCTTTGTTTTTGACATGCCTCTGCCCTGGGGTTTTGTACAGTTCTCGGTATGGCATTGCTGAGCTTCTCAAAAGCATCATTCCTTTTCTCTTGCCAGAGATGTACCAGCTTGTTTTTCATGTTTCAGCTCACTTTTTCCTGCAGGATATGCCTCTATTATTTCCTTTGACAGGATTTTGTTGATGACACTTCTGCCCTTGTACAGCAGATTTTTCCCTCCCCTCCACTGCCCCCATTCTTCCCTGCAGTGGACTTTCCAAGGTCTCTCCTGCACTGGCTACTGCTTTCCACTTTGCCAAGAGAGCAGACAATCTCTTATCCCTCTGCTATATTCTTTCTAACAATTTACTTCCCACCTGCCTTTTCTTGCTTGCTGCTTTTCTTGGCCACATTCTCCCACCCTTCATAAAAACAGTATGTTGCAAAATATCTCATTACCTGTGCTTGTCCCATGTTTTCACATGCCTATGTTTCCTCATGTCTATATTTTTTAATGTTAGCACCCACTGCTGGGCTGACAACACTGAACACTGTGAATCCCCAGCACAACCTCCTTCCACAGCCTTACTAAACTATGCCTTTGCACAGTGATTGCTGAAGCTGTTCCCATGCTCTTGCAGTGTTCTCCTGCTAGTTCTCTCCCTTTTGACTCTCGTTTTGACAAATTTTGAACTACAGCTATCGAATCTTTCCCTGTGTGCATTCAAAGAGCAATGGGTTACCCTCTCAGGACCATGTCTTGCCTTACATTAGCTGCTGACTGTCCATTGTGCCCTGTTTAACTCAGAGCCCATTCCTCCTCTTTGCTGCCTTTACAGATCTCCAATCTTTGATACCACACTTCCACAAACAGTTTCAAAATTTCTGCTTTTCTAGGTACTTCTGATCTTCTTTCCTCTAAACTCAGGAGATCTCTCTTCCATATTTTTTCTTGTTTCACAAGCCTGGTAAGGACAAGTGTTTATCAAATTCTTAGGGGAAAAAGTGTACCAACTTTAAGGACCTCTTGTGGAAAATGAAGATTTGAGATCAGATAGTGCTGGTGGTCTTATGTGGTGGATTTTGTGAATGTTTTTTTCTTTCTCTCTGTCTGAGGCAATTATAGCAATCCCTGACTCTCCTCTGTCCTATTGCATGTGCAAGTTGGGTATTTCCAGCTTGAAAACAGCAGAAGTATCAATCCCTTGCTTGTTCATATAGAGTACATATTATTCTCCATTGTAATCTTTCCCACCTCAATTTGGCTTCTTATTGTGCTGGATGAACTAGGCACTGTCCAGCTCCACAGACCACTGAGCTTCACATATCTGAACAGGTACAGGATTGTAGAATCTGGTTCTTTGCCACTAACATCATTACTGGATCTTGTCACAGGACTTTGAAAGCTTCCCGTCATCTTGAACAGTTCTGCTACCCCTGTTTGCCATCCAGAACTACGGTCTCCATTCAGTTTCCCCATCTGTGCTCTCCACGGACATCCTTGGGAGCACAAGTACTGGTCTGTTCATGAGCAGCTCTTCGTACATGAACTAATTCCTTTCATTATGCCTTAGGTTTCAAAAAGTGGTATACCTAACTGCCATTTATTACTGAATAGCTCTTGAGAAGTTATGCCAAAACTTACCTCTGCATCTGTGAATTAACACGCCCCCCATAATCACAGAAAACCTTTTAAAATTTGCAGAAAATAGTGGGAATTTATGATGGCAACTTTGAAAACTGGTGTTGATAAAACCTTAGTGGGGTGTGGATAGCATTTAAACAGTATGATTAACTTAAAATTAGTCAAGGAAGAAGGAGCTTCAGACTCATAAGAACTCGACGAGTGTAGCACAGGCAAAGTGACATGGAAGTCCTCACTGAGGAAACCCTCCCAAACAGACCTTTTGCAGTAGCTGCATAGATTTTGTGCACTGAGTAAGCCAAGCTCTACTCATTGCACTCCTACTGGTGTGCATCTCTGCACACACAGTGTAGCATCAGGTTCCCAGCCCAAAGAGGCAAATAGCCTCTTGCTTCACTGTTCCTTTGACCCCTGGCATTAATATCTAGTTTAGATATCTAAAACAAGCATGTTTTAAGAGATTTAAGGGAGTGAATGGTTAAAAAGATGTCATGAGCTTGATGTGAAGTTCTTTTTCCTGATTTCAGTAGGATTTGAAGATTCAATGTGGAATACAATATGGTTTGAACCCAGCTTACTGAGAGGAGAGACAAGAGTTTTTGGCTGATCTTTTTCAAGCTCTACTGCTTTCAGCCTTGAGGACACAAGATAAAGTCTACCATGTCACACAATGTTTCTTGTGGACTCTTTTTTGATACCTCACAAAAAAAAATTCAGTGTATGCTAACTACTTCCTATAATAAACATTCACAGAACATTTGAGGAAATTAAGCTTAGACATCATTAAACTTTCTGGTCATTCAGATAGAAAGACAGATATTTTATAAACATGGCACTTTTTAAAAAGTCCATACTGTTCAGGATCCCGTAATAATTTTATGTGAAACAACACAAAGATCAATTGTAGATGCTTTTGTTAAAAAAAGATTGTCATAAATCGTGTAAATTAAATATGTGCTTTTTCCAGTAAAATAATCAGTAAACTTTAATAGTGTAGCATGCTGTAAATTATCAGGCATTATTAAACCTCTTAACACTTGAGAGCTTTCAAATTGAAGAGTCGCGGAATTGAGCATTAGTTATCAAGGCACAAGGAAATAAACTTGTGTGTTTGATTTCACACTGCACTTAACTTTATGATTTATCCCTTTTTTTCCTTTTTTTTCATTTGTTTGAATTCCACTTGCTCTAAGTAAGGTGTATTGGACAGACATTATATCTAAAACAGATGATAACTTTTTGGCTCTCTGACAACTATATGGTTACTATAAATTAGAGATCTTTCTCTGAATGGAAGGAATGAAAAGGCTGGATGACAAGATCTTGAAGCAGGTGCGAATGGACTTGCATGGGTCCTCCACATTGCTTAATACAAAACAAAACATAAATCGTTGAATCAAAGTGCCTACACTTGAATGTACATGTTATCAGGAAAATTCAGAAATAATGATAGAACTGTCAAGGCAGCTAATATACTTTCCAGATTTTAAACATCACTGTGCAAAGGACAACACAGAATTTTTACATCTTTGTAAATTTTAGGAAGTGTAGAGAACTGAAAACTGTGTAGCAACCCTTCCTCTTGAAATCACACAACTGGATAATTCTGCTGAGATATAGAGTGTGTATAAGGACATATTCTCTGTATCCCTTCCCAGTTCCTCTTGGGAACATTGGTCAAGCTCTGTGGCTTTTACCACCCTTAGTTTAGCTACAGAGTCTGTTTTAGGGAAACAAAATTCCCCTTTTATGTGAACCATGGTGTGGATGGGTGCATTACTGAAATTCAGCCTCGTCCTGCTCAGGAATGATGATATGACTGGACCACACAGCCAGGATCAGGATCTCTCAGATGTTTTAGTAGGTTTCTTTATACAAAGAGTCTGCAACCCAGCTAGAAGAACCTTTTGTTTACAAATACAAGTCACACGTCTCTTCTCAGGAGATGATCAGTGATGTAAACAACATTCTGGATCAAAAGCAACACTTAAAATACTAATTTTCTTAATACATGGAAATAATTTTCTTGTGATACTTTAATTTTCTCACAATGTAGATCAATATTGACCTCTGGACTGAATATTTCCAGAAGGTTAACAAACATCTGGATTCTTTGGCCTTCTGTTCTTCTCTTAGTCTATTCAATTTGCCATCAACCACCCATAGGAGCTGTCCATCTGGCATTCTTGCTAAAACAAACAAATC
>VWYH01007680.1:116297-262452 GCA_013399365.1 Pampusana beccarii | reverse complement strand
GGCAGTGGGTACAAATTGGAACAACAGGAGGTTCCACATACCTTTTTAGAACGTTCAGGTTGATTCAGCATTTTTTCAGCATCTTCCAGCCAAGCCTGTAGACCTGCCACAGTGCTGCTATATCTGTCCCAATTAGCAATTACTTCTTCCAACATGCTTCTCACACTTCTCACCTCTACAGAGAGGTTCCTCCACTGTGCTGTTGTGTCATTCATGAATTTCATCACATTCTCAACTTCTTCCACTGAGATATACAAAAGACATTGATTATTTTGGTTCATTATTATTTATGTAAATCTTAATTTTATATTATGTTTATCCATTCTCATCAGGAAATTATATTTTACTGCAACTTCTATTTCTGTAGGCTTTTACATCCATATGCTCAGTTAACAGCCTAATTTTAGTGCAAAATTACAACTGAGAAATTAAACCTGTGAATTAAAGACTAAGGAAAGTACATCAAATGAGTGCTATATTAAAACAGTCACACTGCATATTCAGTGTGGTGTTCATTTCTAATCTGCAATAAAAGAAATCAAGAGAGAAATTTTCCTTAAAAATGCAGAAAATAATAGAGATATATAATGTACAAACACATATTATGTCTGAATTGAAGACTACTCAATGAAATCCTGATTTTACTTCCACCAACTTTAAAAGCAACCTGCTTCTAATTTTTGCCATTTAATTTTTAGTATTTTCCTTATGGCAATAAAGTGTGTCCTCATTCAAGAAAAAAAATAAAAATAAAAAGGACCTAAGAGAATCCTGACACTTCATAAAACATGTAGAAAATTCATAAAATAATTTATAAAAGAACTTGTTATGTAATTTTGTAATAGCATTGAATAAAGAATACTTTGTAAAAAATGTTTAGTTTCATAAAATTTCAGTGTCACCATCATCAACTTAAATCTCACAACAAAAACATGATATCCATTTCTCTCCACATCTGCTAACCACATTAGCAGCTGCAGAAATCCTCCACTGACATTATTGTGTTATCTCCTCAGCAGAGATTAAAATGATCTCATCTCTGTAACTATCTAGGTCAAATAATGGTCTCATGCATTGTCACTGATCTCAGAAGTGTTCAGCAATTACAGGAGGCAGTTATTGAATCAGCTACACATTTTTCTCATGTACATCCATAATTCAACTATCATTTGGGTTCCTCTTACAGGTTTTCACATCTAATGAAGAATCTGCAATAAATTGGGGGATACTTTTGCTACTACAATATCGGGACCAATTCTCTTTCTCTTTTTTTTTTTTTTTCCCCCTAGTAAATGAAGCCAATTCAGAGCACATTTCCAGGCACCAAAACATGATCTTCTACACTCTTAATTTGATCTTTGACACAATTTTGGGTCAAGTCAACAGCACTGAAACAATCCAGAAGCTGTCATGGACCATGCACTTCTCCCATTAGGAAGTCTGAAAATTAACATCCTCTTCTGAAGATTAAGAAATCTTAACACCGGGAAAACAGGTTGCTCTGTACCTGCTGACTTCATGCTAGAGAATATATTAAATAGCTACCAGAGGCCATAGCCTCTCTGGTGAACTCCAGCTGCTGTATGGAAGAAACAAATATTGGGAGATCTTTTTAGGGGATACTTTTGTCTAAAGAGACTAAAATGGTGTCCCCATGACAGAACAAACATAGACATTTACCTGAGCCATTTGCTTTGGCATACATTTCAGCTGCTCTTTTCAAGATCTGGTAGGTAACTTCATACTGCTCAAAGAACTTACTATTTTCAATAACAGACTGAAAAGAAAAAAAATACAACAGACAAAATAAAGGTAGATATTAAGAATAAGGATAATTTCCATTAAATTACATCAGGACAGTGATGACAACTTTCAACTTCATTACTCCTCCGTTTTTTCCACCATTATAAAAGAATATTTAAATTATCATCATTATAAAATAATAGATAAATTTCACCTTTTTAAATTAATATTACAGCAGAGTCTCTCTTTATAAATACAGTTTATTTACTTTGCATATAGAAAGAATATTTAATATATTCTTAGTCTGCTAGTTGCTGACTTGCTAAAAGTCACTAGCATATGATATTTTTAAGTTAATTGCTCATTTTCTGCACATTCAAACTTATTTAATGGAACCTGTTTTACACTGACATCTAAGTGGATCATTTTAATAAAAAACTTCATATTGGTCACCACAAAAATCAAATCCAGTCAAACTTTAAAAATTGTTCCTGTTTTAAGCCTTTGAAGACAGGCAGGTTTCACTTTAAGAGATGAAAAACATTTGAATTGTTCTCCATGTTTCCTTTACCTCCTTTGTAATTGGTAAAAAATAATTGAGGAAACAGTGCACAAAAAGATGCTGCTTTTCCAAAAAGTGACACAGCACTTTTCCTTTGTGAGTGATGTTTTAGCTGTTATAGCACGATGAATATTTTATCTGGAAATGTTTTGGTCAGAGAGTTATAGCTCTTTATCATTTATTCCTCTTTATCCCTTAAGGCAAATGATACCGACTCTTTTTTAAATGCCTTTCAGAACTCTGGTTAAGTGTGATATATATCTCTATATCATGCAAGCGTATTATACCTTGTATTGCAACTGCTAAAAAAGGGAAAAAAAAAATCTGCTTTTTTACAACGTTTTTATGTTGCCTTGCCTAATGTACTTATCTAGAGTTTTGGAACGGTTTTGTAACTTATACTACTTTCCAAGCCTCCTCAGTTACGGATCTACAACATTAAGGCAAGTACATCTCACATAGGTCTACACAAGCTCTGGAATGTCAGAATAGGCAAAATTCTTTGTGTACAAGTGTGATTTTTGTAAAACCAGGTTTCAAATGAGATCAAAGTTCAATGTACCTTGATGAGGAGAATTAGATTTTGTGCATTCATAAACCTATATTACATAAACACTAAAAACAGTTTCAAAAATAATCTGCCAGTATATATCTAAAAATCTTCTGGTTTAAAACATTTTGCAGTTTTTATGTTCAATCACCACAGTTACCTAATGTGTAATTTGGAAATGTGTTTATAACCAAGGAAACTAGAAGTCAAGGACAATCACAATTTTTCTCTGCTCTACTGTTAAAAAAAAAAATCTGGCATGTATAAAGAACTACATGCTTTACCAAGATTTACGTGACAAACATCTGACTTTGACTATTGTCAAACCCATACACACAAGCTTTTTATTCTGAACCAAAAACTGCAAGACTTCATATGAGAAAGTAAAACACTCTATCAAACTACTTATATATTATACTGATCTCAAGAGCAATTGGAAATATTTAAAAAAATTAAATATTGACATTTTATTGATTAATGTTCTCTCATCTAACAAGAACCCTCAAAGAAAATAATGTAGCTTTTCCCAAATCCATATAGCATATGGTCCTAAAAAAATGCTAATACAGCAATGCCAAAACACTGTAACATGGGTTAAATCCATAGATAACTGTATCCAGTGTCTCCATTACAGCTGAGATTTTGGTACAGTAAATTCTTCAGATTGTTGGTGTGCAATTTATACTGACCTTTAATTCTGGTGTATGACAGACAGGTGAAAAGAAGATGGAATAATGTAACAACTACCACTTTTATTTTTCAGCTACAGTACATAAATATTTTCCAGGCATATGTTCTATCCAGATCCTAACTACGCATGTTCCTAGAATGCTGACATTTCTGTCTGCTTTGGCAGACAAACAATTACATTTTTATCTCCTACTAGTATAGTCACTGACTACAAGGTACTCACTATAGCATTCCTACGTAATTTACTGAAAAAGTAACACTTGGCTCTTCATCCTATAAAATTGTTCCCAGGTAAGCCAAAGCAAATAAAGTCTCTTTCCATCACTGGACAACTGGAAAGAGCCAGAAGTCAAGGTCATCAGGCCTGAAACAGAGCTCTATTTATCTTCTTGTCCCAATTTTCTCATGTTTATGTGATGTGGATGTATGAATGATTCAAGGAAGCATTTTCTTTCCCCTAACGACCCTCTCAGCATTAGTGGTCTGAAGCACAACAATAACTGAAACAATTGCAAAATAACATACAGATTCACCACTTAATGTTCATTTTAAAGCAAAAAATAAGAAAGCGATAGAAAATAAATGATCACAAAGTCGGCTATCCACTTCCTCATTGTTTCCCTTGACATGTTCTTGTAGTTTTTGCAATAGTCTTACAGAGTATACAAATGGACTATTACTACTAGCTATTGCACATCACCCTAGCAAGCTACGTTATTTTAAATAACCATCTGAATTTTGCAAAGCTTGTCTAAAACAAGGCTTAACTCCTGAATTATGTCTTCCTAATGGTTGAACTTTATACATAGAAAAGGAAAAGTGTGAACAGGTCTTCAATTCTACAGGAACTTTATTGAGTTTGAAGTTTTATTCCAAAGCATTAAAAAGTATGAGGGCACCAATACCTTTCTCTACACAGTGTCCTGGCTCTGACTGGTTCTATAACTGTACGAATTCTTTCCAAACTGAATTTTCCTGTGAAATTTTCCTCATATGGATTAGATAGAAGCAGAAAAAGTAGTTAGCTCTGTCCTGCTTTTGAAAGAATCCCTGATGCCCTAATGTAGAATCAGAATATAGAATGTCCTGAGTTGGAAGGGATCCACAAGGATCATCAAGTTCAACTCCTGTCCCTGCATAACAGCCCCACAGTTCACACCATGTGTCTGAGGGTGTTGTCCACTTTCTTCTTGAACACTGTCAGGCTTGGGGTCATGACAACATCTCTGAGGAGCCTGTTCCATTGCTCCACCACCCTCTGGGTGAAGAACCTTTTCCTAATCTCCAACCTAAATCTCCCCTGGCATATTTTCCTGACATTCCCTCAGGTAGAAATGCAGTAGTGGCACTGTTCTACCAGCCACTTGGAACTGCAGCTGTGGATTTAACAAGATACAGCAGCATAAGACCAAAAGGGAAGATATCAATGAGAATTTCAAAGTCAATAGCCTGTTTCTTCACATGACATATGGATCATGCAGAGGCTGAGCACTCTCTTTCCAGAACAGAAATAATGCATTTAATATACTAACGTCGAACAGGAGAAGCATACAGAGGTAGCGTAACTTCTTTTTCTTCATGTAAAAGTACTGTGGGGGACTACAGGACAAATACCTCCTCTGTCTCTACACTTAATCTGTGAATAATCACTATAAACTGCATTATGCAGTTGTAAAAGAAGATGTAATTAAGTTATTTGGAATTGCTATCTAAGATAAGTAAAAATTCGCTATTTGGAACCTCCAGATATGCTTGGTAAGTTGATGGTGAGACAGTTAGCAGCCGGGACATTACTTCTGATTTTGAAGAGATGGTACAAAGAGAATTTCGCTTTTAGCCTTTTGACTAAAGTTGCTCCATGGGGAACACAGATTCACTGCTGAAAAAATATTCCATAAGAATGCAGTCATAAAGTTGGTGTCTGCCAAGTCTCATTTCAGTTTCTGTTCTTTTATTCATTTCCAGTAATCTTAAATATGAATATTGTAAAAAACAATTATAGAAAGAAAATAACCTGAACTCACAATATAATTTTGAAGTAGTAGTTCCACCGACTCTCGCCTTCCGTATTTGATAATCCATGATTTTAACTTTGATTCTGCAAGGACTAAGAGTGACAGTAGACGGTACTTCAGTTCCAGAAACTCCATCTTCAACAGATGGAGCTCAGATGAAGAGACAACAAAATTAAACCTATAAAATGAATCACACTGTAGTAAAATACAGCAATATTCATTTTTGCAGGAGAGACTGAAGGCTTTAGTTACAGTTCAGCTATTTTTCTAATCTTTCACTTAATTCAGAGTCTACAAACATTTATTTATGCATTATGATCTGATGACTGGTCTTGAATAGCAAATAAATTACTTTTCCATTTATTCATAAAAATAATCAGTTTACATCTGTTACTAAGTTTTGAAAAGTCATTTTTCTTTTATTTTTTTTCCACATGCATCCTGGCTTTGGTTACATAACATTTCTTCCAGGGACAAATAATAACAGGATCGACGTAAAAAAGTATTCCCTTCCAGACCTCACAGCTTATTTTGATTCTCATCAATCTTCAATGCATCAGGCATTTTGGTGTATTTTTATGCATATGCTAGGAGATATTTCCTTCCAATTTTTTTCATGCTTGCCAGTGAGAAATATAATTAGACAGCGATTTCTACATGAACAGACTAAAAAGCAAACAGGTTCCCTTTCATTCACAGAGAGTGAATTTCACATCGAAAGCCTTACCTCTCTGCCATATCCTCTAATTGGTCAGATGGAACAGGCACTCCGTTAACAGACCTGGCCCTGTGGATCTCATGGAATGCCTTTTTGTGACCATCTATGTTTTTCAGCAGATCCTGATTTTAAGAAAATGAGAGAGATTGAGAGAGTGAGGGGTGAGGGGAGAGAGGGAGAGAGAGGGAGGGAGAGAGAGAGAGAGAGAGAGGGAAGGCTCACAGTAGGCTATCTACCTAATAAGCACAATTTTAAGCCTGCACTGATGACTCAATGTGGTTAACTATTTGATCATGCTCCCACATTTGCATGCAAGGGTATGCATACCACAAAAGCATTTACATCAACTGGAACATTTACATGGAGCACCCCCCCCCTTATGAGATGCTCTGCTAAAGCTGTGTCTAACAATTATGGAAGATTTTAAAACAGACAATACACTACAAAGATTTAAAAAGAAATAAACAAACAAACAAGAACTCTTAACTGTATTAAATAATCCCTAAAATGCAGTCTGCAAATACTCTAATATCACAACAGCATAATCTTGCTAAATTTACTCTCTACATCTTTATAATAGATACTAACCTTTATTAAGTACAGATTCAAATTTTCAGCAATTATTCTACTCCACTATATATAGGCAGAAGATCCATAGCTCCTTATGTAAGTGAATATTCAGTATTTAGTAAACTTTTCACCCTCTCAGCATCAAAAGATTTCTGAATCGCTCTCTCTATATTACATGAACAAATGAAGAATGTGGTACCCGACCTGTATTCCTGTGATAAGAAGTGTACCAGCAAAGACCTTACAGCAGAACACATTTCAACTGTAACTAAGCAACACCGCTTCAAACGGTTTCCTGGAGATTACATATTAAAATGAATGACTGGCAGTAGTCTTTGAAGTGATACTGTAAGAATAACACGCCAAGTCCCCAGCGGCTGAGAGGACACATGACAGTGGGTATTTCACTGCATACAGACAGCTCCTGGCACAATGTGTTCAGAAGCCTATTAGCAAAGGAAACCACACAAAAGTCCTCCTTTGTCACCTGGGGGAACAAAGTGCAGGCTTGTGCATTGATCACAGATGTCTGTTTATTCCTATGTACTGAAGAAGGTTTTCTCCCCAGTCTTTGCACAGCAGAAATTAAAGATAATTCACTGGCTTGGCTCATCAAATGGTCCCACCACCCCCACCAACCCACTTACGTTTTCATTGTTTTCCACTTCAGCCAACACCTTGTTGAGAAATGACCTAGGCTTTCCCACATGCAAGTGATGCACTGATTTTAGCATGGCTACAACTCCACTGAGGGTATCCTGTGACTAACATGTTCTCACATAAAGGAAAGACTTGGAACAAGTACCTCAGCTAGCTGCATTTGAGACCTTGCTAGACAAAAAGGGATGCCCTTAACATGCACTGGTAAGTCAAAATTAAACCCATTAGTTTCATCCAACATCTACTGGAAGCTGATGAAAACCTTTACACAGCGTTCTCATGAAGTCCTGCTCTGCAAAATGACCCTCAACAAACACATTGTCTTTAATTTCTGAATCTTGGTAGCAATATTAACTAAAACAAATTTAAACACTCGCCCAATTGCATGAAGGTTTGTCCAAATAAGCTGGTACATTTTGTATTAGCTTCAAAATGACCATTAACTATAAAGTTCACTAAAATAACCCATGTCAGGTCAGACAAAGATATAGAGAAAGCGATGATGTTATCTGAACAAAACCATAAAAAACAAACCCCAACAACTTCCTGGTAAACAAGGACTGAAAAAAACCCACTAATGCATTTCTAGTACTATCCAATAACACATTATGATTCATTTATGCAAATCTGAGCAACAAAACAAACTCCAGGAACAGATATAATTACACGTGTTTCTCTTGAAGCTTTCCCCATCCCATTCCCATGGGAAAACTCCCCTGGCATAGACTAACTGAAATCAAAATTTATTTGTTGACATAGAAATCCCTCACCACAGCATTTGTGATGCAAAGAAAACACAGTTCAGGACACACTCTCCTATGTTTCTTATGAATGTATCAAAGGAGGTCTACACTGTTCAGATTATAAGAACAAAAAAGTGTTTGACATGCTTTTTTTAAAACAAATGTCAAATCCTATGAATCCTGGAATATTTGATGTTAACAAGAAAGCTAATGAAATCTAGACTCACAAGGGACTAGACCTTGAAAGAAAACAGTATCTTCCTCATATATTTTAATATTGTTCTGGTTAAATTTTATTAGCCACCACTTAAGTTAGAAAAGCTGCTACTGTTCTAAGAAAGAATAATCGGAAGACCCAGCTGTTCCAAAATAACCATGAAGCTTAGCAGCTTTTTCATTGTATGGCATTACTTTTTAATAAAAAACCCCACTCATATCCAAAACACAAAAAAACCTGAAAACGACAATCAAGTTTTAAAATAGTAGTGATAGAGAAAAAAAGCAATATAAAATACAGCTTTACTTCAGCAAATGCAGCCTTTCTTTTCAGCATCTTTTTCCTTTCTCCATCATATTTACTGGTTCTGTTTCTCTTATTACCTCACAATTTCTGTCTATATTATTCTCATATAAATTACATAGATGTACAGAAAAACCACACAGTTGTGATTTTAAATGAGAACTTGCACTCAGCACAGAATAATGGAAAAGGTATTTAAATTCACCTGGAAAAGTTTCCTGTTTGCCACAGCAGAGGGGACTTCTCATGCTATTTGTTGTCACAACACTTTGAAAATTCACTTCATTCTATTAGTAAGGATCATTTGCAGCTTTGGAAACAATGAAATATAACGCACAGAATGAATGTATGTAGATCTACCTTAATCTGTTCGAGCTTCCGGTGTATTGTATTCGCCGTTTCCTCATGAGCTTGCTGAACAGTTACTTCTTCCCTCAGAGCAGCCTCTGCTCTATAAAGCCAAGCACCTATGGTACCCAGAGGTGCAGGAAGAGATTTATCAAGGTGTATGTGCCAATCGAGTAGCTAGGAAATAAAAGTAACAGGATTGAACTTCCTTCCTTGCTTAGTTATACAAACGTGTATCTTGAGAAAAATCAGACTTTATACTGTAAGACCAAACCCCCACATAACAGAGTATGTTTGAGGCATAAACCTAGGTATATTACTTCACATTAGTTCTGAAATTATAGCATTCTCACGGGCAATAAAATCTCTATAAGCATTAAATGATTCATTTATTTCTCTCTCACAATCATAACTGAGTTACAGAACTGACCATATAAACTAGAACAACCGACAAGCTCAAGATCTGGAATTTTGTCAGTTAACAGGCACAGCAAGGGATGTGAGACCTTTTCCCACCCAATGTAATTTATTTCATACTTTTGCATAAAGTCTTTTTATCTCTAAGTGAAAATGCGTCTGAAAGGACTGCGGAGTCAAGAATATAGCAGTAAAATACTGTGTCTTACTAGCAATCCCAGCTACTGGCATCAAAAATAATGAAAATTGCATCAAAACTCCAGAATATTTTTGAACAGATACTCTGTTAAATATATGACACGAAAAAAAAAAAATTCATGAATATACACTGAGTAATAAGGATTTAATAACTTCTCATTTGGGACAAACAATATAATTCACTTGGCATTTTTCATTCAATTATTAAAAAATTACTATCACAAATACTAATATTTATTTGTTACCACTGCAATCAGGTCCAAAATAGCATTAAAGCCTCATTTACTGATAAAGTATTCATTATTACACAATTTTTTTTCTAGTTATATTAAAAAATGTTAATTATAATTTCTCAGATAACTCTAGCAATTTATATTAAACCACTACATTTCGAAGGGGTATTGCTCATGCTTTTCTTTTCATCAACAGCGTTTTGAACTTGGCTAAGCACGGTGAACACAGTTTCAAATAAAAGGAAACTGCAAAGTACAGGCATTTTTTTGAAGTTCATATTCTATCTTTGAGCAATATTAAAGATGATAGTGCAATAAATAATATCAAAACAAATGCAAAACAGTGCTAGAAATTTGGTTCATTTTAGTTCCTAATGCCTACAAAATCAATAGCAAACAAGTGTCTAAATTATTTTAAATTCTCATCTGTCATTTAATAAAAAATATAAAGCGTAATAATTTTCGACTTACCCTGGAAGAAACTCTGTCCCATGCTTGCTTCACCATAGCTTGATCAAGTGATAATTTACCATCTTTCCTTAATGACTGGGTTACAAGTTCAATCTGTTTCCTTTTTACCTCATACTGTACTCTGCAATGCTTAAAAGACTGTACAAAGAGAAAATTAAATCAATGCAGCAGAGAGTCAAAGAATGAAACTCTTCAACATTTATTTAGTACTACAATCTATGATTTTGTACTGATAGCAGTCCTAATCCTTCCCAAAGAGCAGCAGCAGTAAACTTGTATATTTACACTGGAATGCACTTTAAGAGAGTATAGAATCCTCCAGGGAAATATAGGTAGGGTTTTTTATTTCCCTTCAGTTATCAGATGTCTGAACCCTATATGAAAGGAAATAATAATTGATCAGATAAACAAGCAAATGGATTAAATGCTACTTGGGATAAACAGTGGCTGCTTTCAGAGAACAGCCAACCTTCAGGAGAAAATTTAGGCCAAAATTTGTATTGCCAATTTAGACACTAACTTTTGAGAGAGAGGTTAAAAATTAAGCTCTAAGCCCTGTCCTCTCCACCTGTCACCTCATCCAGCCTTCAGTCATACCTCCTATCTGAGCTATATCATGCAGAATCTGGAAGGACTGTACAGACACATGCTCACTTCTAACTAGGACAGTCCTTCTTCACACTGCTAGAAAAAGCTCTGTGTTAGGCAAACCATCTGTGCGCTGTTCTACGTAGCAAAGCTGGAGCTGACATTATTATTCCTCCACCAATAAAAGGCAAGACAGTTTGTGTCCTTATTTGTCTAAACTACAGCCTATTGACTTGCATATATACAGATCACATAAAATACTGAAATACATGTTGCACATAATGATGACAATAAGGTCTTATAATACAAAATTTTCCCTATTCTTACCTGGTATTTCTCCTGTAAGCTCGTTTCTGCCACCTGTGCTCGGGCTAAGTCTCTTTCAAATTGTTCTGCCCACACTTTGAGGTCTCTCAGCATCAGTCTGTCTTCCTTCTATGATTTAGTGCAACCACACACACAAGAAAAGCATTGCAGCCTATTAGTAGAGGTTTCATATATAGTCCAGAAACTAACATCTCTCTAGTAAATCGAGGTCATTAGTTGTAGTGAAAGCCATCGGAACATCTGAGTCCAATTCTCTCATCAGTTGCCTTCATACAGTCTAACTGAAAAATACCTCCCGAGTATAAGAGGACAACTCAGCATCTAGACGTGAGTCTTACAGTGGCGAAATCACAACAATTTGTGACATTGCCGTGACACAGATATTACTTGCAGTTTTCATCTGATATTAAATTAACATAAAGTCCTTTAAATATGCCTCAATGACTATTTTTAGTCTTCAACATATTTGCAGAGTCAATTTTCAGGAAAAGTTAATTCAGCTGACATGAGAAAGGATTTTATCATCTTTTACCACCACTTTATTATCTAGTCTGTTATTGCTGAAAAAAAGTTATTTTCTGGGTGACCTCAGAGCAGTCCTTGGCATCAAGTTCTGAGATCAGATGTTGGCAAAATATTTTGATAGAGAACATTTTAACAAGGAACAAGTGAAAGAGAATCCATTTTTTTTTCAGTTTCTATTACTTCCATGCCATCTTACAGCTTTGAAGAACAGCATATATGTTATACAGTTTTGCTTTAACACTTCACTCTGTCATGGCAGTGGTGCTTTGCAAGGCTGCAAGGATCTCTGCAGAATTCAATGACCTGGCAGTGAACAGAAAAATGCTAACAGGAAATCTCAGGTTGGTGAGCGTATTATATGAGAAGGTTAGCAGACAACAGAAAGGGTTTTTTCGTGTGCTGTGTAAGGAGGCTCATAAAGTGGGCTACAAGTGTCCATCTCAGATACCCAACCAATGAACCATATGAGCTGGCTGTTAATCAGAAGCTACTCTTTGAAACCATACAAGCCGCATTACTGTAAAATTTGTCAGAAACAGGTCTATTACCGTGAACAAATGCAACACCACATCATATGAGTTAATCGCCTAAAATGGGTGATTAATTTTCAAGCATTACATGAGATTAGAAAAAACAGACCACGTGATAAAAAAATAATAGCCACTGACTGTATTTAAGAAACAAAAGACTTTCTTTTAAGAAAAGATCCTAACCTGGGAAAGAAGTAAATTATGGTTCCTTTCTTTGAAAGCTGCCTGAAATATGTACAATATAACTCTTCTTAATAATTTTAAAAGTGTAGAGCTATTGCTTCATTTCAGCCGAGGAAAGGACAGGATCCTCAGATAAGAAAGAAACCCTTATTAGATGTATTGCTACTAATTCTACTCAAACCAGCAGTAGCTGGTTGGACAGAATTTGCACAACAAATTATTATACAGGTATTATATATGTTAACTCAGTAGGTAAATTCGTAGCTGGGTAGTTGCACCGAGGTTAACATGATATTAGAGTAGCTGTGCTGGAACAAAGTTCACTATAGCTCATGCTCTTGTCTTCTGACAATCCCCAAAACTGGTACCTGAGAAACAGCATAGGACACATATGACACTTCCCTGCTCCAGCTATTTGTAGTGCTGGGGTTTCCTTAGCTGCACAGTGTCCCAAGAAGCCAAAACTCCTAGTGATTCCAACTTCTCAAATCATTTAAATATACAGAAAGAGAATAAAATTCCTAGTCTTCTAGTCTGGTAGTTGGCTCTGTGCATGGAAAAAATAACATCGAGATTCTTTGAGACAAACAGCAAAGCCAGGACTACTCCCTCATGAGTAGAAGAATATAAGAAGAGAGAATTCTTAACTCATTCAGCCATCAAAAAAAGAACTTTGGTATTAAATACACTCAATTCATTAGTTGTAACTTTAGCAAGACTGTTGAGATCTCTGTTAGTATTTAGCTGTCAGCTCCATAAAGGCAATACCAAACTATGTAACTTAACGGATTGAAAGACCTATAACAATCCTACTAACCAAAACTTTAAGCAAGATATTCTTGAAGTCAGGAAGAGAAAAAGTGTGTTACAATGTTGTATCTTTCTTTTAATTCACACTATAAATTCAGTTTTGTAAATCACGGCTTTTATTCCTCTATGGCTCACGTTCTTATTGCTGAGAAGCACCTTCTTAAGGTAACTCTTTGCAAGAAGAGCACCTGTGTGGCTGCAATATGTGCAAAATAAGTATTTTGCAAGATTCCTGTCAATACAGCTTAAAAATTTAATAATGTCTAAAACAGAGTTGGACCAAATCTTTCTGAAATAGAATATCACCAGGATCTAGAGCAGCTCTATGTACCTGAAGATAAAGAACACAGGAACAGTCACACCTCTCACAAATTGCATACCATTTCTCTGACATTAAGTGAAGAGATAAAGTTAGCAGGTGGCATTGAGTCTTCTGTGATTTTTTTTATTATTTAGACAATTTTTTGTTTACTTTGCTTAATTGCTGATGTAGGTGTTTCAGTAACTGCCTGAGTGCTGTTAAAGACATTGTGCAACAATGCACAACAGGCATTTTATTTATTTATTTATAAATTTTTCGCAGGTTTCCAGTTCAGCACATCACTTATCACCTGTGAACTTGGTTCTGTGGTCCTTGGTTGATACAAAAAGCACAAAACATTCACTTTCTTGGACACCAAGGCACCTGTCACCAACACACCCAGGTTTAATGAGCTGTCATTCTTAAAACAGGACTTTCGTTAGTGCCTAGTGGCTCTTAATCTGAGCAAAAAAATATATCAAAAGGATATTCTTATAGATATGCAAACTATTTTCTAAAGCCTGCACATCTTTAGTAGCATACAGATCAGAACTTAAACCATAAGAGAAAAGTTATCTAGTATAATTGTAAGTATTTGTGTTTTCCCCAGTGTGAGGATCACTGAGATTTCTGATCACATTTATTTAAATTTATATAAGCCGCTGTAACTTATTTTCTGCATGATACTTACAAACAGAATTTTAAAGTACTAATTTATCTTGATGCTATTGTACGAATATTCACTGATTTGCAGAGATAAACAGAACTGGAGCACTCAACTGTCAAAGAAGATCAAAGAATTGGAGAAAAGTGTATATGAGTTCCAATATTAAAAGGGGGTACAATTTAAATTTACAAAGAAATTTTTCAGCCCAGACTTAAAGTCAAAAAATTATTTTTTAACTGATATGCTAGAGTTAATTTGAAAATTACGTAATACAGAATACTTCGGTGTTTGAAATGCTAAAAATACACATCTGTGTTTCATGTGAAATCTAATTACAGATTAGAAAAGGAGTACTTTGTTGGATTCTCTAATATGTAATTATACACCATGTGAACTGCTCAAATTCTCAGGCACAGGCAAGATAGAATTTTCAAATATGAACTTTTAAATCTAAAAAAATTGTCACCTCTTTTTTCAGGGATGTTGAACTATTGAATTGCCTGCGTGCTGAGAAAATCAAGTCCCTTTAAAAATCTTTACACATTAATTCAATTAATTACACTATTCCTTTTCAAAACTCTGTTTTATATGTATGTGTTACTGGATGTATATGTGTTACTGAAACATGTTCACTGACAACAGTGTCACAGATGCATGGTAAAAGTTGAGCCAAGCATCATCTTCAGGGATGACCTATTAATGCGTATCTGTAAAAGCAGACAGCAAATCACTGGAGTAGCTCAGAAAATTATTTTTTGTAGTTGCTACTCAGGAAATTCCTCTGACATTGGGGAACTCTGCTGGCAGAAAGATGCTGGAGGTGACACGATTATCTTCTGAATTACTTGCTCATCAGAGCACAAGAAGAGCAAGACTTTACATGAGAAATACTATGAAGGATTGTGCTGCCTTTATAGCTAAATTTATACCATGATAAAGAAATCGACAGATCTTTTGCCATTTCAAATCTTCACTAGTGTGAAGGCTGTGTAAGGCCAAGAATGTAAAACAAAGTCTCATTAAAGCTACCCAAACTTGTTGGAATGGATTGAGATGATGGGAATAATTCTGCTATCAGTATTAATCTTCAACAAATAACACTAGTTAGACAGACAAAATATGAGATGAACCCCTGATCATGCTTACTTGAAAATAACCTATTGCTTATATACTAAAAAAAACCCAAACCATACAAATTAATGTGGAACCAAGGTAGTTAATTGCATCAGGTCAAACTATTAACACTATTGACTGACTGCAGGGACATCTGTTCTTTGTTTCATAACACATGCATTTCTGCTGTCTTCCAGTTTCACCTCCGAATGTTCATCTCAAAGACTGCATGTTAGATTCTGAGCTTCTCTCACTTAATACCAGACAATTATAAGTACCTAAATGTCCAAGATTATTAAAAATATATTTTAAAAATATCATAATTCATGTGAAAAAAGGAGCAGTGCATATCATGCAATTACACATGAATGCTCTCTCCTTCCAACACACGCTCCACATACATCACTTACACAATCACATACACAATCTAGTATCTATACTATAAACCTAATGCCATACAAAAATATCCATCTAAAATGAGATTAGATGAGTAGAAACATTGATCTGTAATCTATTTTTTCATGTTTATAGCTATACTTAAGAACACCAAAAGCATACTCCGAGATTTATTATAGGAAAGTTTACTTGCTTTTCTATAATATTTCTCTGAAATTATAAGCATTAGGCTGTTAGGATCAGCTCATGTAAGAAGGTAAACGTAGGCTCACTATGTTAATCTATTTGCTTTTTCAGAAAGATTAATGTAAGGCTAGCAAATCAATGTTCATGAAAACACCCAAAATCTGAAGTCAAAATAGTGCAGGTAACAGGTAACAAGCACAAAAGGTCCAATTCAAGCAATTATTCTGAAGCATATTACCCTTACCTTAAATTTCATAAAAGAAATGACAAAAGTTGGGATTGCTTGAAGTTCCTAGCAATATGAAACAAATGAGAAAACAAGAAGAAGAAGAAAAACAAAAACAAAAACAAAACGAAAAAAAGAAGCAAATAAAATAAAGCAAAGCATGCAGGAAGTCCAGAGAGAACAATGAAAAAGCCACAGAAGAATACAAGATGTACTCAAAATATTATCAAATTCATGTGTCTGTATCATATCTAGTGAAGTAGTTTTCATATTAGACCTGATTTCCAGATTACTACATGATTTAACTTCAGAGTAACTGTGATTCTTTGAGATGTGTTGACTACCTAAGTTCACACGTGCATAGCTGGCCCATACATGATATATTAGATCCCTTTTAATTCTGGAAATGCGAATTCCTTATAAACTGTGCATTGAATTAGGGGGGAAGATGAGTAAGAATTTGTCTGGACAACACATCTTGAGGAAACGCAGTGGCAGCTGACTTGGCTAGAGGGCAGGGGGAGAGGGTTAGAAATCCTTCCCACTCCCATCAAAAACTACGAAGACAAACTCCACAATGAAGTAGGATTCTCTAACTAAATGTAGGCATCTGGAACTGAGATAGATAGTCACTTGCTCAGTTCTTTTTGACAGATAGAAAAAAAAGTTGCATCTAGCAGCTACTGCCCAACTCATGTCATTCTACAGAAGGCACTTAACACAGATCAGATGGAATACACCCTTCGTTTTGGAAAACAAGAAATTAAGAGTATCCCAGGAGTTTAAGAGACAAGAGTCTTGCAAGATTATCTCTCCCAAGCACTTGGATTCTACCATTCTGATATATATTTGTTTACACGAGACTTCAGGGAGAAGACAGGCCAAGAATAGGGGGATTATAAGCTCACAAAAATACGAAACAAGTCTGGATTTCTTTTTAATCAACTGCCAACAACATTTTACCTATCATTACCTAAGGGAAGGATTTAGTTAAAACTAAAGGCAGTTTTAAGTCTGCTGAAATGCTCTGCAACACAAATTCGCAGAAGACAGTTTAAGACACCACCTTAAGAAAGATGCCATCTGGAAAAGTATCTCTCACTGAATACAGGTGCAGTGTTAAGTATGTAGCTTTTAGTTTCTTAAAGATGGATGAATCCTGTCCTAAATAACTAAACTAACCAAATAATGAAAAATTCCTAAGGAAAGCTTTATGATGGACATGGATACTCAAAGTCACTAAGACAGAAGAAAGGGGCAATAGATATTGTTCTCCCTTGCACTGTTAGCAATGGTGATCACAACTGCATCAAACTCAGCAACATGGTCTCCACAAAACACTATGGGTGTAGAATGGGGTTAAAAAAGGCACTTAAATGGCTTGTATGGTCAAGAAAGTAATTTGTTGTACTCTGACATATGCAGTTACTTCCATCAAAAAAGATTTCCTTTAAACTTGCGAAGACTTTAGTACTTAAGTAAACACTCATGAACTTAAGAAAACAGTTCTTGCTCTTACAAAAAGAATTTACTTTGCTGTTTTTTCAAAGGAACTTAAATCTCCATTCTTGTATGATGCTATTTAGAAAAGAGCATTCCTTTTGCATTGCAAGACCTCTACTGTCACTGTTTCGTTTAAAAAAAAGTCTTAAATACATCAACTACGCTTTTAAATATTATCACAGAATTGCAGAATCACAGGAGGGCTAAGGTTTAAAGGGTCCTCTGGAAGTCATCTGGTCCAACCTCTCTGCTCAAGAAGGGACATAAAGAGTCAGTTTCCCACGACCATAGCCAGATGGATTTTGAATTCCTCCAAGGATGGAGAAACCTCTCTGGGCAACTTGTCCCTGTGCTCAGTCACCCTCATAGTGAAAAAGTGTTTCCTGATGTTCAGAGGGAACATTCTGTGTTTCAGTTTGTCCCCACTGCCTTTGGTGCTGTCACTGGGCACCACTGAGAAGAGCCTGGCTCTATCCTCTTTGCACCCTCCCTTCAGGAATGTGTACATATTGATAAGACCCCTCTGAGCCTTCTCCAGGCTGAACAGTCTCAGCTCTCTCAGATGCTCTGGTCCCTTCATCACCCTTGTGGTGCTTCGTTGGTGTCTCTCCAAGGTTTCCTGTACTGAGGAGCCCAGAGCTAGACATAGTGCTCCAAGTGTGCCCTTACAAACTGACAACCTCCCTTGACCTGCTGGCAATACTGTCAATTTGGATCTGCTGTTGTGATAGCCTTAAAAGATCCTTTGCTTAATTTTCACCAACTTATATGCAATTAAGAATCTGGGCTAAAATATGTGAAAGCACTTGGTGAAAAAACAAAACCAAAAACTCCACAAGATATTTCATTACAAAACATGTGATTAAGATTTTTTTTCAACTTTCCTTTCAAATACTGCACAAATATAGAACGCTATACTTATGTCTCTATATTTTTAACTGCATTGTTGGATTTTTCAGCACTATATTCTCTTCATAAGTATCACGTAATATGAATGATACTCTTATTTTGCCAAGGGTTATGTGGATATCTTGTTTCATCTAGGTATCCTGCAGTGAACAGCATCAAATGCATTAAATCCTGGCTTCTTTCATCCTCCCTTTCCAGAACTGTGTAAACTAAGGTCCTAACATTTTTTGGAATTTGTATATGGTAGTCTGCTAAAACTATCGTTATGATTTTCTTGAAAACAGATCAAATATCCTAAAAGGCAAGTTCTGACTACGAGAAATTTTATTATATGTTGACAGATTCTCCCTGAAAGGTCATAAGTAAAGCAGTTGAGTGCAAGTTAAGCTTCTCACTGCAATATATGACAGAAATAAAAAAGTTTATAGTAATAAAAGACCAAAGTATGCCAAAAGTTTTACCATTTGACAGTTTGTATATATCCAGTCTCAAATCAATGAAAGCACTTTTCCCATCAAACTATGACAGGCCATGTGGTCCTCATCCTGTACTATGACCAGAGGTGAGAGAATTGGAAGTTATGGTAGACAGGACTAGGGACCAACATATAGAGTGGACGGACACAGGTGCCTGATAGGGATAAGAATTTCTCCAGAGATGAATTAGCAGAACGTGTCAGAAAAAATTGAGGGTCCCATTGCTATTCAAGACTGGCGACTCCACTAATGAAGTGATGTTTGTCTTAAATGGCCAGAAGCTCCATTGGGGTGTGAGAAGGAATATAATTCTTCCTCAAGGAAATGAAGAACTATGATACTAGAATGTCAGTGCAATGTCAAACTCTTACTTTCTTCTCAAAGTCTGGGAGTTCCTGATTTCTGCAGTGTCATGTGCAGGGGACCAGCAGTTCTACCAAAATTCACCTGGGTTGCTACTGGAATATCTTAGCGACATCTAGGAAGAAGTGGTTTGGGGCTAAGCATGTCAAAATGATGAGTTTGTCTTGTTTCTAGTAATTCACTGGGAATTCTGGAGGCAACTCAGTGGCTTCCCTTGCACAACTCATGTGCTATCATCTCTGATCATCTCTGTGGGTACAGCCAGAGGCAGTCAGTGTGGAGTGGAGTCCTGCATTCTCCTGCATTGTCTCTGCATAAAGCTCAGGACAAGATGACAAGGTTGTTCCTCAAATTCCAACCCCAGCACAAGGAGCAGACCAGGCTGAGGCTGTTCGCAGCAGAAATTGCATTGTGTGCCACGGTATGATGGTGATGGGACTGCCTTAGCCTGCCACAGGCCATAGCATAAGGCTTCACTGCTCACTCCCTCTGCTTCAGCAGCCTCATTGCTCAGCGGGATGCTGTGTCATCAGCACATGTATGTCCTCAACCAATGTCGCAGCGAGGAAAACGAAAAATTCCAGAGCTCAGGCACTGGAATCAGACAGCAAAGCTACAACTGCCTTAGGCACACATAGACATAAGGAGGGAGATTCACTGCTCTCAAAGCTCTTCTATAGCTCTGTAGGGAATGTGAAGAAACATAGATAAAAATTGCTTCCTATTTCTCTCTTGCTGGGGCCGAGCAGATTGTCTCAGCAGTGTTTCCTGTGTTTGCCATGAAGAAAGCAAATCATCAGGATTAGGAAGTGAGTCATGATCACCTGGCACCAGTAAGTGTAGCCACTCTAGTGCAAAGCCAATGCACTATAGCATACACAAAACAAAAAAAAAGCAACAAGAAAAAAACATGACAGAAAACAATTCCTTAGAGAGAATAATCAAACATCACTGTGCAACAGAAACTGGTGTCAAATTCGTAACTGCCTCAATTTTATTTTCTCCATCTACCAGTTAATATCTGCAACATTGGTTCCTTAATCCTCAGCCATCCTTCACAGTTTTCTTATTGTGTTCGCTTTTCACCTGAACTGCTCATCAAAAGCAAACATAATAAACTATGAGAGCTACAAAATGTATTTATAAAGCCCCCCTCCTGATAAGCTTATTTGTATAGTTATGCAAGAGAAACTTACATCATTGTCCTGCACATCAGTCACTGTATGATGAGGATCAGGATAGTACTTCAAAAACTGCGCTACATAAGTCATGACAGACTTTTCATCTGGCTTGTCAACATCCACATCTACACATGAACAGAACACAATAAATTAATTCTTAGCTGAATGGCATAAAATGCTGCTTAAATGTCTAAACACTCTGAAACAGCACATCTGATTTACCCATGCAAGTACTTCAAAATTTTTCAACTATGGTACCTTCTGGATCAAGAAGCCTTGGAATTCCTAGTTCTGCTTCTGCGAGTGTGAAGGCTTCTTCCAGGTTTTCTCTATTTGACCTTCCCCTCACTTTCTCCATGTCCACTAAATCTGGCCGAATAGCATGAATAACGGAATGAAATGCAACACCACTCCTCCAGCTTTGTCCAAAGTCTTTTATTTCAATTCCAACTTGCCTAAAGAACAATAAAGGGGAAAAAAAAAAAAAAAGTGACTTGCAACAACATCAGGATTAGAAGAAACAGGGGAGGAGACAAGATGTTCCATCCAGTGGTTACCCATATGAAACCTAAACCACCTGTTTTTCCTGCAACATTAATCAGGTTGACTACTGCTCCATCCATCCATCCATCCATCCATCCACTGCATAAATTCATTTCTGCCTCCAAAGACCCAAGAGTTTTCATCATATGCTTACGGTATTTGTCTCCAGTGAGCTTGTCAGCGGCAATAAGCCAATGGCATTTTGAACAAAAGAAGTGCACCAAGGTTCACTTAAACATTAGTCTTGCCACTGCAAGGTGCACAGCAACAGTAACTCTGAATGAAGGCTTCATTCAAAGCTCACTGAGATCAATGAAACACTTTCACTGAGTTTAATGAACTAGCCCTTGCAAATTACAGGATGAAGCAGGGCTGAGCAAAGTGTAGCCTCCTTCCTCTCTGCTTCTTTCAACACATTTCACCTACTATTGGCCATAATGATGACAGCTGCATTTATGAACCTCAGTTTTTTGTTTGTGTTTTATTTGTTACATGCCTGGAAACTGCAGCTGAACACTTTCAGTTGTTTATCCCTTACTGACAACAGTGCAATAGGAAGAATGCCAAATGAGACTGTAGTGCACTATAAATTACTGTTCTCTACCTATTTATTGGAGAACTAGAGAAAGTCTCTACCTTTTCTATCATATTTCTTTCCTCTAAGGCACCATTGCATAACTGGCCATTTCTCCTCCACATTTTGCACATGATTGTTCTCTTCAAATACCAGTGACTCCTTAATATGAAAAAATAAATCCACTTTATTCTTTTACATCTGTGATTTCTACTTTCTTATTGTGGAAGCCATCACACTATTATTGTATCTTTGAACTAACTTATGCTTTTTTACGCTACTTTGGAAAAAGAGCAAATACCGGATAATTATACCAAATAAAGGAGAAAATTCTTATGTTAACAAGAGATAGCAAGAAATAACTCTAACATAACTTGGATTAAAAAGAATGAACATTCATGGCAATTTCTGTAGTAATAGGTCCTTTGTATAACAAAACTGCAGAAGGATATCCATAATTTTTCATCACCTGCCTTTCAACAGAAAGTGCCAGAATTTAGTGCTCCTACAAGCTCTGTCACTGAGGAATGCTAGCTCAGCGTGTGACTTGGATTGTCACATTGAGTGTTTTGGCAGCAGGACCAGTACATTGTCATTCAGACATGTAATTCTCTTTTCAGTTCCTCATTCTGTCAAAGATAATCCCATTCATTAACTGGAAACTATAAAACATGATTGCTTGTAAAATTAATGCAAGTATTTATTACTTGCCTGTTGTGTGGCGGTGATATTTAGCAGCCTCAATTGCCAAAAATAATATGATGACAGAGAGGTGCTGTATAAAAACAAAGGAAAACGACAATCCCTGACCTACAGACTTTAGAATCTGAAGAAAAAGTTTGCCCTTAAAATATAAATTCAGTTAATTTGTAGGTTACTTACTTTGCTGCTGTGTACTGTATCCATTTTAACAACGCCTTCCTGGCACTTCCTTGGACCTTGGTTACCACCTTCCGTTTGCTTGGGGGACTCGCAGTTTCTGAACTGACAACACTCTCCACAGAAGAAGCGCTGCTAGACAATGACTGCAGCTGTGGGAGGTTGCTGGTAAGCTCTTCAATCTGCACGGAAAAAAATGTTAATGGACTGTTTGTAGATAATCTTAATTCTCACCAGTTTTTAAAATATTTTCCTAACACAACTGCAAAAATAAAGTTGGGCAGAAGCTATGATTAACATGCTATGTTTTATTTAACTGTACATTAAGGTAGCTTCAAAAATGCTAATGTATGTGCCCTGATGGTGGTATTAATTTCAGAAGTATATGACATCAAACAATCACAGATATTGTTGACACTCTACAGCTACAAAAATAATAAAGTGTGTCATGTTATCTATTATGAAAGATTACTATTGAAACAGGAGACAGTGGCTTACATTTAGCTTGAATTCAAATTATAAAACAATCCACTAATTTCAGGGGAGGCTCATTCAATTAAATGGAAGTAACCTCAATGATCTCATCTGGTAAGTTATTTACCATTTTACTGTTTTGCCACAAATTCAACTGCAGCTTTGCTTACAGGTACATTGTGAAGGAACAGTGAATGGATTGCAGGCAAAGTGCATTAGCAGCGCTTGCCAAGGGTGTATGACAGTTATTCGCATCATGCCCTCCATCAAATGAAAATCTTTAATGACTTTTAAGAACATGAAGTTGACTAACAATCTGGTCCTCTAACATGAAAAAGTAAGAGCCAGAGGATGTTACAAGATTGTCTATGCTGCCTAGTTTTGGCACATCACAGAATGAGTCTGCCACAATGAGAACCACAGTTCTCATGCATTTCTGCTTCCACGCACGTTAAAACGATGTATCTGCCTATGACAAGTAAAGAAAAGCCCCCAAAATGACCCAACTGAAACTGATGTAGAGAACTAGATTTTCAGTAACTCTGAGAAGCATCATTCTCCCCTTTCACCTCAGTGTGCTAGAAATTAAAATAAAAACGTTAATATCACTCTGGCTAACTTTTAGTCTGGGAAGGAGATCTGAACCTTTGAGGCATCTCACTGGTAGGTGCTTAGGGGAACAGCATCCCTGACACATGAAAGCTACATCACAGGAGAGCCAAAGCCAAAGAACTCCACAAAGAATAGCAACAAAATTAGGGGGTAGTACGTTTTTTTGGTGTGGTTTTTTTTGTTTGTTTCATTGGTTGGTTTGTGTGTGTGTGTGTGTGTGTGTGTGTGTGTGTGTGTGTGTGTGTGTGTGTGCGAGAGATTTTTTCTTTTTTTAAAGGTTGAGCAGTGACTCATTTTTTAACTCATATGGACAGGACTTAGAAAAACATTTTTCCCTCCCACCTAGCTTCAACAGAATGCAAATGATTTCTCCTCTACAAATTCCAAGCCCTCTCAATCTACACCATTCACAGCTAATTCTTATCCTTGCAAATATCTGCATCTCCCAGCAAAATCAGCATGCTTACATGTATTTTTTTTTTTAAATAATTACTCTCCGACATCAAGTGCACTGGAATTAGATATACAGCACAATCACTACTGAGGGTGCTAAAGGTATTTATACCAAGAATCTACAATTCTATTCTTTTCTATTGTTTCTCTGTTGTATTCTTCAGAGAAAGGGGAAGAATACGTTCCAGTGATGAAGGAACTCAATTCTAGGCCCAGATCAATATATTCCAAAGACGAGTATCTATTTTACCCAATATGGAGCACCCCTACCATCGATTGTTGCTTTATCCAGGATCAGATCCTCGGCTAATTATAAAGTGACTTAGCACTGGTGAAAGACTGGAATTACACCACTTCATATGAAATCATGATCTGGAAACACTGTTTGAGCAAGCAACACTGAAGTATAAACAATGTAGTACCTGAAAATATAAAATTATGGTCCACACCAAGCCAAGTACAATAGAAGGCCTGCCATCAGCAATATCAGTTGAGTTTATGTTGACAAGTTTAATCTATATAAGAAAGAAAATGTGTTATTACCACACACAAGGAGTGATGAAAAATATGAAACACATTTCAAATAGGTTTTATATTTTTAATGCATTTTTGCAATCAAGTAGCAAGTTTCTTAATTAAAAAAAAACAACACTGAATGGTGCAATTTCACTTTTTAGAAGAGCAGAGCTACAGGTAATGAAAGATTTTTAGGACAATTGCATGTTATTATTTGTAGAACAAAAATATTTAATTTAAAGCAGAAAGAATTACAATTACAATTACATAGAACTATTGTACAAACCGGAGATCCTCTGTATACAGACTAGCATGAAAAGCAAAGGGAAAAGATGACAACAAGAAAAAAATTTAATTAATTATAAGGTAAGTGAAATAATTTAATTTTATAATGCAAAAAAGCACATTTTTAGCACATCTTGCAACACAATTAATAAGGAAAGCAAATTAAATACCCATAACAGATTTTCAATTATGCAGGGTTTCCTTGCTATAGTTTGAATAGATTTAGAATGGAAAGAGACAAGTGAATTTAAGAATAAATAAGAAAAGGAAGGGGAGGGGGAGAAAACATAAAAGAAAGATAAGAGAAAAAAAGAATGCTGCAGTTCTCCAGTACAGAGACTTTTATTGTAAAGGGTATTACTGCTACTGATTAAGGCTCCCTTGCAAGATAAACCTGAATATAGATCTTTTACGATAAGAAAAGAGTTGGAAAAAATAAGTTGTCCAAGGACAGAGTTTTTCAACTGAAACAGAAACAGATTCCATGACTCTTAATTCCCGAATGCTAATCTGTAGTCTGAATAAAATATCACCCTAAAATAAGTTAATAAGATAAAACGCAGTAAAGGAGGGAATAAAGAATATATAATAAAGAAATTAACAAGTAGATAATGCTCAAGGAAATGGAATAAAACAGGTAATACTGGAAAATCAGCAAATATGTTAACACTTATTTCTTCAGCAAAACTAAGTCTGCCATCAATCATGATATAAATATGAAGGGTTGCTAAAGTGTTCATGCACTGCAAGCTTGTTCACGGACAAAGGTTACGGAAAAACCTTGGAGAACAGGTTGCCGAAAAGCAGGAGAATTACTTTAGGTGACCTCATTTGTCTCCCCAAAACAGAGAAAAGGCTGCAGTTCTCTGAAGCAGCAGCTGGATAACCACTAAACAATATCAGCGGCAAACAAAAAACTGTTGTTCAGGGCTGTGAAGCTCTTGTCAGAACAAAACTCTACAGGCTGCTTGGGAAGAGGCAGAGGAGAAATCCCCACAGGTTACATTTCTAGCCCTCTCCAGCAAGAAATCTGACAAAACTCTGGGAAAACTGACATTACCTACTTCTCTACTAGTTAATGAGGAAATTTTTCTATTACCTACCCAAAGAAAAATATGCCAAGAGTCTCATTCTCTCAGCTGAGCCAAATCCAACAAAAGCATTTCTTTTTCTAGAAAGCGAGGTTTTTCTTATATGTGTTACAGATCAAAAGATTTACAGGGATTCAGCTAAACATTCTGATTAGGCTGCTGTTCACAGAAGCATAGCTTATCTACTCTAGTTCTTGTGTTACCTTTGTCTTATACTCTATTAAAATCAATCCAAAACTACAAAATAAACTTTTCACAACCACAAAAAAACCCCGCCCAAACAGTTCGGTCCAGAATGATATCTGTTAATTGCCAGCTGCATTTTGCAGTATTGCAGGAGTATCTGCAGAAGTCTGCTTGGACAGTGAAAATAAGTAGTTGATTAAACGTGAAAAAAAAAATAAATTAACTTTTGGGAGAGCCCATGGAGGAAGGAAACCCTGTGGGCACTCCCCGAAGTGCTGTATGCAGCCACCCCATCTCCCTTTGAGCACACATTTGAGCACAGACCAGGGACTGCACTCAGCTACTGTAAGAGGCACTTGCCTGAACAGCTTCCCCACCTCCTCTGGGAGGAAAAGGTTGATACACTGCGTATACGCACCCTCCAGGCTGCATTAAACCCAGAGACCACCTGCTACCACACACGAGTCTACCTGACACATCGCATATTTCCAGCTTCCTCTAGAAGAAAATCTGGCACATTGATACAAAGTACATAGAAAAATTACTGAGAAAAGTCAAGACAAAAATACCCAGATATTGTAAGCAAAACCACGATACGCCCTTTCCGGCAATCTATTTTGATCCTCAGCAAGGTCAGCTATCTGGATGCACTGCTGTATTATTCCTGGGATGTAAGCTGGGTCATTAAAAGTTCAGGTCACTGAACATGTGACATGTAGACTTAGGGAAGCACAGGGGTTTTTTCTCTTCACCCCAGCCTTGCCTTGTCTTGTACATGTCTCACCAGAAAGCTCTTTGTACGTAAGCCTTTGCTCTCAAGCTGCATATGATATGTTTTGTATAAACAAACTGTACTAGTGAAACCATGAGCTAAAGCTGAATTTTGCTTTGGGAATACATTTGTCTTTGCTTTGGTTATATTTTTTTCAATTAAAAAGAAAAAAAACCAACTTCTCTTATAGATTTCTTTATACATGCATCGGCAAAGATTGTTGCCCATGGAAGAGAAACACAGGGTGTTTCAAGAAGACGGACCCAAAACACCTTGTGTTGCAGGGTTGCCATGTTGCAAATGACTGAGGCTGGGGCTGTTTGTGCGCTGGGAGAGGCATCTAGTGGTAATCATTTGAAACTCTATGCTCTGCCCTTTCAAGTGGTAAGACTTTCATTCATGGATGGTTCCTGGTTGCAGAGATACTGTGATTTCAAAGAGTTTTGAAACATCCTGTATACTGCTTTGAAATTGAGTCCATCTTTTTTAAACACCCTGCATAATTAGGTCAAGATACCATGGGGTTAAAGAGGGGGAAAGAATGCCAAAACTCAACAGTTCCTGGTGTACAGCACTGTGGAGACACAAAATTCATCAGGTGTTATATCCACATTGAGAAAAACTGAACTGAAATGCAGAAATTAGAGGAACAAAATATCTGTAATCAAATTTATAAAACAGATACAAGTCACCACAATATAGAGAAAAAAGTGAGGAAATAAGGTAGAAGTAGATTGCTTTTATTGGATACTCATACCTAGATCACATTGAGATTCCAGGTTTTCTGTCTGTTACTAAATTTATAAAATATTCTGCTTCATTTCTAAAATGTCCACAGAACTGTATGTACCAGAATCAATCCAAGAATTAGTCTGAAGTCCTGCCAAGCTAATAAGGGGTCACATTGTTCTAAATTTTCAGGTCTATACTTTTAGGGAGTAGAGTTTTGCATGTGTAACCTGGGGAAGTCTATCCAAGGTGAATCTAACTAAGGAAAAAAAAATTGCTATCTATTAATATTGGAACTTGACATTTTCACTTTACAGCAATTTTTAGGCACTGAAACTGAAAGTTTGCATACATAGCTCCAACTTTGGAGAATAAGAGCAGGTAGGTGAATACAAATCATACATGTAAGGAAAGAAAGAAAAAAATAAGGAAAAATCAGGACTATATGCTACCCAACCTACCCGTCTTCCTTCTAGAAACTTCAGAGCTGTGCCAATGTTGGCAACCCAGTGAATTCTCTTCAGCTGACGTCCCTGCTCACAAGGCTTAAAGAGAAAGAACAGTGTAAAGCTCAATTAGATTTATGCCAATTTGCCCCCAAAATTAAGTTGCCGATTATAATAAAATCTTATGTACATATCTTAGTTTGTTTTACATGTTAAAATGTTCCTTGGAACAGTCAAATTCTATTTTCGCATATACTAACAGGAGGAGAGACAGATACAGGGGACGTAACTGTGGTAGTTCTATTATAAAAAAATTATAAGATGTCTCAATAACCTCAAGATGCAAGTTGTGGGCTTCACCCCATAAACTTCATCAAATCGGAGAACTGTTTTTCTTATGTAAAATAAACTATTTCTCTTTTTATACATGGATACACACATATATATTTGAGAGAATGCAACAATCTTTTAGTAAAATATTTCGCTTGCAATGGGGAAGTTAAGGTGGCTATTATTTTTAAAAATAATTCTGTGGTGAAGACTTTTCACCTAGAGGATTTGTATCCATTCTCTCTAATACCTCATTGGTTGTAAAAAAAAAAATCTGTCACAAACCCTCACTGAACAATTAATTTTGCTGAACTTCAGACACATAGGCTAAAAAAAGACAGAATTATTTGAATTAAATCATGAACACATCCTAGGCTTCTAATACGCTACAGTGGAATTCAATTCCCCACTGAATCTTATATTGTAATGCAAATATACCACTACTACCATTTAAATTTGTGTTCATAAAGTTACAAACGAATTTAACAAAAGGCCTGATACAGATTCGAAATTCCTCTTGCAGTTACTGCAGAATATCAGACGTTATTCTGGTTCTGTAATATCTCTTGTCTTTCACTAATTCACGTAGGCAGGATACAGCCAATGAATCTCATTGTAACAGGTGCTGCATTAAAATTCTCTTCCTGTTTTACTACTTTTGTTTTGCCACAAGAGGGAGACTTTCTGTATCATACGAACAGAAACAGAAACTGGTGAATTTCAAGAGAGCAGAAACACACTTGAAAGTATAGCTTTTTCTCCTATCTTACGGTGAAATCACTCTTGCAGTCTGAATTACTACCTAGTTTGGGGTATCACCTGAAATCGAAGCAGAGGTGAAATATGAGAAAGAGGCACGTGTGGCACTTGCAAAGTGCCCACATGTGAGGGAGCAGGTAATGTCTGAACCCTCCAGCAAGCCAAAGGGCAGACTGTTGCTCTACTCTTTCAGACGCTGCCACCTGACCTGTGAGTTGTTTTGGAAAAAGTGAGAGCCCTTGGCCTAAAACCCTTTTGTTTTTCTCCCACATCACAAGCACAAAACCAGCCTGGTTCCCAAAAGGCAGTCTATTTGTCATGTACACACTGTGGTCTCTGCATACAACTTGGCTGTGGAAAAGTCATTTGGCATCAGATAAGGTTCTTTACAGTAGCAGAGGAACTGTCAGGGTAAATGGATATAAGACCCCATGAAATCTGAGGGGCTCACAATTGATTTTTTTTTTTTTTTCACAGAGAGAAAGCCATAAATTTAACAAGAAAAGACTCTCATTATTTCTTCACAATGTATAGAAGTAGCTTGCAGTTTAGACCTTGTTTGTGTCATAGTAGTAACACACAGATGAACTGCAAAGACTAATACAAATAACCAAATTTTTATGAACTATTAAAACAAAATTAATAGAAAATGAATAAAATCAAGAATATCTGTCTGTAATCATCTATTTTTTTTTGGTTTTGTAAGCAGATAGTCCAACTTGCTTTGCTATGTAACAGGCATGTTTTTTACAGTATTCAAAGATAGAAACATATAATAAAATTATATCCTAGACAAGTCATGCAACTATCATGTACATTCAGAAGGAAGGAAGTTCTTACCAGTTTCTGCCCTGAAAGAACCTCCAAAAGGGCAATTAGCATTACACCATCTTTGATATCTTCAAACAGATCATTCACCAGCATGGGAGGATTGCGCTGAAAAGGGAGAAAACCTCAGGTATTATAAAGGCTCACCAGCATTACATCCTATTTGCCTTCCTCGCA
This sequence comes from Pampusana beccarii, assembly GCA_013399365.1. Classification (NCBI taxonomy): domain Eukaryota; kingdom Metazoa; phylum Chordata; class Aves; order Columbiformes; family Columbidae; genus Pampusana; species Pampusana beccarii. Next base: position 232,076 of record VWYH01007680.1, on the reverse strand, counting down.
AACAGAAGCACAAAGAGTGGCTGGTCCCCTTCTTTATGTTTTATAATGTTTAATATCAATGTATTATTTAACCATTTCTTTGCCACCATATTGTTTAACTACTTATCATTTCTGGTGCAGGACTGTAACACTGGATGCTTTCTGCCACTAATGATACAGTGGAGAAACCTCCTGCTCCCTAAAACAAGCAAAGAAACACACCAACAACTGCCTACGAGTCTATAAAATACACACAGCTTACGGACGTACTACTACAGTCACACTTCAATCTATCAGCATATTTTGCCTAGTGTTAAGTATGTCACAGAGATTTCACTCTCTCAGTCTGCAAAATACAAGGAGCTGTATGAAGGAAAGATCCCTAAAGCAGTGTGCCTGGCTGAGCAACGCTGCTTCTTTCTCACAGCTGACAGTTGTTGCACTAAGTCACTGTATTTTCTCTCCTCTCCTCCAGGCATTGCAGCCTTCCAGTGCTGTTAGCACTGTGTCAGCTTCTACTTAAAACAAATTGCTTAACATACGTCTTTACATTTGCAAACACAATACAAATAAATCCGTAAACAGATGATTTAGGAATTTTGAATGACAAGGCCACATCATTAAACTCAATCTTCTTAAATACACCCCAGTTTGTGGAACTATTGCACTCAGCTGGTCAGTATTTTAATGATCACAGAATATCTCTTGGAAACAGAAGTTTGAAAGTGGTAAAATAAATGAAATATACAACCTCTAGCTTCCATGAGCCTGTCACAATTCACATATTTATACCTGCTAATTCACTAAAATGACAATCAGAATACAAAATTCTTGAAAGTAGTTCAGGTTTAATAAGTTACTTTTGAGATACTTCTGAAAAAAGGAGGCTTGTACAACAACCTATTACTTCTGTTCTGCAGAAACACAGATTTGAAAAGATGAAATTAACAAGTGAAACACTGCCCTTGAAAAGGTAGAAATGCTATAATAAATCAGGAAGAAGCAAAGGTTTCTAGTACCCAAAATCAAAACACCCCGTCTTCATTGTTCAGCTTGGATGAACTAATATTTCAATGAGACATAACTTTGGCGTAAAGTGGAAAAAGGACTCCTGCTGAAAGCAGACTTCACCTGAGATTTGGCATGCTCTAATAGCCACAATAATAAGAGTCTATTTTCTCATGTATATGAATAAAGCAGTATTACAACTCATTAAGAGGGTATATTTAATCAGTTCTTTTTATTTCCTAGCAATGCAATAGATAATGGATCATGTTCCTCCTTAATACAACACTGAAGAATTCTATGGAGCAAACAGGTCACTAGAAATTAATTTGTTCCAGTCTTGCATCACGGGCAGTTGACATAAATGCAATTAATTTTTCTCACCTGCTATGTTACCATTTCCTGTTTGAAGTTTGGAGCAGCTTTGGTTTTATCAGTATTACTGCATGATACAATACTGAAGAGTTTTGTGCTAAAATAATTCAGCAGTAATCATCCTAATCCAACAGGATGTGAAGGCCTAAAAATCCCAACATGCACCTCAATGCCCCAGTAGTGAGGTTTCTCTCATGAAGCTCACCCTGCAGTAATGGAGATAGGTTCTTATAGAGAGCAATTTAGCATACGTTTAGATTGAAGGGTGAGTTTTATAGTGCCTCAAAACCTTGGTGCCGATCACGTGCCAGTCATACGACCTGTTTGGGCATAACACAGCTCCCTTCCAGCTTGAGCGCTTTGATATCCTTACTCTCAGATCAGGGTACAGGCCAGAATTTGCTTCATCCCAACGTAAAGTCAAAAGTCATCTGGCATTCATATGCAAACCAAGTCTGGGAAGCAGCTCTGGTTTCCACAGCACATAGTTTCACACTGCAGATATACCCTCTGCCCATGTCAAGCTCTGGCTCTGAAGCACCCCTCCTCATGACAGTAGTTACAAAACCTAGATTTGCACCCAGAATGTGGCGTTGTACTAAGGTAAGGCAGTAAAAATATCCCTGAAGAGACCATCCAACGAAATTAACACCTACAGTACTTTCCTTTCAACATGAATCAAACATTGGTTTGGGGAAAGCCAGGGGATGAGAAAACATTGAATAAGATGAGAAGCAACAAAAAATAAAGTCAAATGACTTACACCAAAGTTAATAAGACCTATTGCTCTGAAGTGTGAAAATCACAATTGTCCATAAATCAGCGGGCTGAACTGCACTTTTTGTTGCCAGAAAGTTGCGTGATTACAAACACTGCCACTGTTTAGCAGCACACACCATGTACCTTAACACCAATAAAACAGGAACAGAAGGCAGGTACGACAGCTGCGTCACAAGATCTCCTGTATAAGACTCCTCTAATAGGGAAAATTAGTTAATTGTACAGACTGCCCAAAACGTTTTGCATATTACGCTTTATAATATAATGTTTTTCACTACCCTGAAGATGTTAACATCTAATTATAAGGAGGTAAGACTCTCATTGTGTTTCATAAATCACTTTTTTTTTTTTTTTAAACTACTCTGGGCACATAGCATAGAATTTACCCTATTATTATGACTCCAGTCTCTCTCAGAAGTATGGTACAAATTATATTTTTAGTGCCATATATAGAAGAATAGATTCATCTTTTACACAAGGATTCTGTAGTTACCAATCTTATTCGCCTTGCCAGTACAATTCAGGAAGATAAACATACACTAGCTGATAATGAGTAGTTCATACACCCTTATGTATTGTATAAGGACCATCATACAAGATGGCTGAAGCTAGTGGACTGTTTTTCCAGGCAGAACCTCTACGGAGATTAACACAACGTCTTCTGTTGCAATGGATAAATACCTATTCCCTTGCTGCATATATAATGTCAAATGAAATTAAAGGAAAAAGTGAAGCTGTACGCTGCTTACTTATTAGCCTCCAGAGAATAAATGTTTTTTTAAAGCTATATTCAGTTAAAAGCTATTGGTACTTTTTATTCTAGAGGCTCAACAGGACTTAACACCTATTCATTTAGTTGCCTTAATGTACTGCCAAAATACTAACTGTAAATCAGTAAAAGCAGAGAAAGAAAACTAACGCAACAACTTGTAATCTTGAAAATGTTGTATGTACTCCAGATTTTGGCTTTTTACATGTAAATGTATAACTTTAGCAATGCTATCAACTGCCACGATCCTAATACACTGTATTTTGAATGTTGGAAAGCCTGTGCAAATGGAGTCATTTTTAAATCAGGAAAAAAAGAATGGTTAAAAAGTATATGAAGCAATATCTCAAAATCCTACAATATTAAATAAATCTATTTATATAACTATTTATAAACTTTTTGAACAAAATTATTTGGGAGAACTCAATATAATTTGATGAACAATCAGACATTAAATCTACAACTTGTCAGGTCTACACTAAGATTTCATATGCTTTATTATTTCTGGTTTTTTGTATGCTTCTCTAGGAAAGAAAAAATAGAAAAATAATACTAATGATGTTCTACACACTGCATTGTATGTATTAAACACTAATTTATTGCAGTATATGCAATCACAGTAATATAGTCTATAGTGACAATGACATTTAGGAACAGTCATATCACAAACGGGGAGGCACTCACTACAGATAAATTCTTGTGCTCTGTAGGAGGAATATGAATTAATTGGGAATGAATCTTAAAGGTTAATGAATCAGATTTTTCTTATATTAAGTATTTATTTAAATAACTGTATTTAGAATTGAACACAAATGGGAACTGATGAGGAAATGCTTTGCTTAAACTTGTTGCTCTTACAAACTTATCTAATTCGCTGTAGTGTTCAAGAAATGCTCTGAATATTTTAAAGAACTGAGCATCAGTATATATGAAAAGTGTTTGAATTATAAGATTAAAAAAAAAAAGATATTTGCTAAGCTTCACTCTTGTATTCCAACACTTTTTCTTGTATTTAATTTCTCATTTGCATCTTTGCTACAGGAATCTTTTCCTCGCACCCTGTACTTCTTTAATAAACAAATCATGCTATATGAACAACAGTATCTGCATCATAATGGATGCTAATCCAAACCTTAGAAACTACCTTTGCTACGTTAATTTAAAAAAAAAATGTTTCAAAAACTCCTGGAAAAAATGTGCTAAAACCTATCCACATGCACAAATAGGAACAAATCTGTGTAACTACTGAATCATCTCTGTGAGAACAGGAAGGAGAACGTAAAATTTCAGAGTTACTCTGTAAGAGCTGGCCCACCCCTCTGCCCCAATTTAATTCCTAAATCTTTCAGCACACAGATTTTCATGTTCCTTGCTGTTAATGACTCTTTTTATTAAAAAGACATGAAATGATCCAGCCCTAAGTTTTATGATCAGTTTCATGACACCAATTAATTTAGTATTCACTTTTCAATATTAGAGTTTACATACAATACTAGTCAAAACATACAGTGGCTGTTGGAGCAGAAAACTGACAGGCAGATTTTCATCATCATGCTGTCAAGATGGGCATTAGCTAACTTAATTTTTTTCTGTGTCAGTGACTCAGATACTGGGAGCCTCTGTATTCCCATTTGAAAAAAGGACAAATACCACAGAATTACTTATTTCATTGATGACAATTGATGAGGTTCTTATATGAAGACCAAGTTATATTCTAAGAACAAACTATGACCGCTGACAGCATTGTGTGTGGACACTGCAAATCTTTATATACCCATTTATTTTTATTTTTCTTCCTTTCTTTGCTATAAAATGTATCATTTTGCAATTTCAAAAGTTTTAATGGAAGGTTTAATGCCTAGGTTTAATTCAGCATTATGAAAAAAACGTGTAAGTGTAATTTAAAAATATCACCCATTCTTAGTTTTAATTTGATATTCACCCTCTGCCTTTTTTTTGTTGATGTGTGCATCCTTTTAATGGAAATACAAAATGAATAATTTCTTTCAGTATGTATTTGTTGTTCACTCTATTTGGTGTTTACAACAATACTTTGGTGAGCACAAATACTGAAGTTACCCTACACCTGGGAACAAAGATATTATTTGGTTAGGTTAAACCAATTTACAGTCTGTGTTTCAGAGCTTTGAAACTACTTTTTCCCAGCACTTTCACCAAAGATGAACAATGCAATAAAAGGCTTATGACTCTGTTGTTTCACAGAGAGGCATATTTTTCTTTTGCTTTACTCATCTAATCCACTATCTAAAAATTGATATAGGCAAATAAATGAAAAAAAAAAAATTAAGTAATTTCTCTTTCGAATGGATCTAGTATCTCCTTTCTGACATACTTGGTATAATGTTGTTCTGTATTTTAAATTTAGACTTTGAAAAGATGCCAGAAAAGATACTCAGAAGCATACTCAAATTATTTCTGTCTTTGAAGGCTGAAACTGAGAGGAAGGAGATTGAGTTCTAGAATCTTAGAGAATATGCATAAATAATATGCAATTAGAAAACTTCTTGTCCTGTTACCCATGCATATCTCAATTGTCATTAGTAGAACTGCACAGCTGCACAAAAATTAATCTGGATGGCCAGAAGATAGATCACATTCATTTGGTAGCTTACGCCCCAATTTCTGCAAGTGGGTGGCAGAGAAAAGAGACAATTTCCAGATGTTGAGTCTCCCCAGATTCTTGAGCCAGAATCACAGAATGGATTCAGGAGGAGTTAGAGAGACAGACAGCAGAGAGACAGATGTAGGCTAGTGCTAACAACTGACCCCAAATGGAGCTGTATTATTCTACCTCTTCGTTATCATACTTGTAGTTCTTTCTTATGTTCATCCCTTGTGGGACATTGCCCTGTGGGTGAGGGTACGGCTATTTTACCTCAAACTTTCTTTGACGTGCCACATAATTAGCTGATGCTAAATCCTTTACTTATGTTCTGCTTGTGGAAGAATACGTCTGTGAATTAGGAAACTTAATTATAAAATGGTAGCATTCTATTGTAAGAGCAAGAGATATTATAAAAAAATCATACCTCCCTCCTACTCCCTTTCCTGAAGTTCAATTCACTGGTATCCTCTCTTCATTTACCTGTTTTGTTTATTCTGATTTGTATCCATATTCTCAAACCCATTCTTAACTTTGTATTTAAAAAGCCAAAAATGGTGTGGTGTTTAGTTTGGTTTTGGGTTGGTTTGTTTGTGGTTTGTTTGGGGTTTTTTTTGTTACTTGTTTGGTTTTTGGTTTGGTTTGGTTTTTTAATGTACTTGATGCATGTAACTTAGTTATTGAGTAAGTTTCTGTTTCAATTAGAGCATGACTTTTTAAAATTCAGCATATCCTAAGATTTTAAAGATTAGCAGTGAAGAACCTTTCACTCATAGCAAACCCTGACAAACCATCACATCCTGCTATATATTCTCAAATTATTAACTGTCCTCAGTTATACCTATTACAATCAAATCAGTTCTGCATTTCCATTTCTTCCAAATCACTACCCTCACAATGTCAGAAACTGCTCTTTTTTTCTTTAATTCTCCTTTGCTCTACTCAACCAACACAGTACAATGATAATAACTCTACTAAGGTAGAGTTCCCTTTCTTTTGCCAGCAGTAAACCCACCTTTCAAAATGCTACAGTGAAACCCTATATTTGCTTAGAAAAAATTAATTTCGCCTGGTTTTGAGATTTTATGCAGTTACTCACCACCACTGACCAAAACATTCAAACTCATTTATGATGGAATATTTCTCCAGATAGCCATGATGTTAGAGTTACATACTTTAGTTACAGCGTTTTTTCTTATTTCATCCTATTACTTTTCCCATTAGTAATTTTACTAGATTAGTAAAAATGGCAACTAGTAAACTTTCCTCCAAAATCAAAAGGAAAGAAACCCAAAGTTTTACGAGAGTAGCCAAGAAACAGACAGCCAATTTAAGTGAAGTTACTGTTAATTTTGAAGCCTGTGTATATTCAGTCAAATTCATGACAGTAGATTGCATTTTGGATTACATTGTACACAGCAATCTAGCAGCTGGTATGCACACACAAAGTAGGGGAGCAGAACAAGGCTATGCCTTTGAAAAAAATAACCCTGTAAATTCAACTATAATTATGCAGGTAACACGTATATGTCCTTGTGGTGGGTTGAACTGCTCTCTCACTCCCCCTTCTCAACAGGATAGGGGATGAAAACAAGGTGAAGAAGCCTGTGGGTAGAGATAAAGACAGGAAGTTCACTTACCAGTTACTGTCACAGGCAAAACAGGCTCTACTTGGAGAAAATGAGTTTCTTTTAATTTATATTAAATTTATATTAATTTATTTTAATTTATATTAATTTAATTTATTTCCAATTAAAATATATTAGAATGGTGAGAAACAAAGACAAAACTTTAGCTCCACTTAGAAGAAAATCTGGCTAGGGATGTCAGGGACAAGAAGAAGGGCTTCTTCAAGCACATCGGCAGCAAAAGGAAGGCCAGGGAAAATGTAGACCTCAGGAGTCTCTGCTTGAGTGCCTGGGGCACCTACTGGGTTTCTGCAGGGCTGTTTCTCACACTTTCTTCCCTCACTTCTCACTGCCTGTGCAGAATTCTGCCCTTTCTTAAACACACTTGTCCAGAAGTGCCACCAGCTTGGCTGAGGGGCTCAGCCATGTCCTGCAGTGGGCCCATCAGAGCTGAAACCACCTGTGTCCAGCACAGGGCAGCCCTGACTTCTCCTCACAGAGGCCGTCCTGCAGCCTCCTGGGCACCTGGACCTACACCTCCTTCCATATTATTTAATTCCAGTGTAACCCCACTGGGTTTAACAGACATAGGCCCAAATGTAGAAGCACATATTGCTGTTTCTCTGCTGTTAGTGTGAGGGCAGCGCTTCATGGTGTTCCTCACTAGGTACAATTTTGGCAGGTGCTCCACATTTTCCTGGGTTCAAAGATGAGAGCAGAACGCAGACAATGGTCCCTAAAAGTGGGTTGCCTTCCAGGCTTTTTCCTTTTCATATTTCAAAGGCCTCCAGACAACGGAAATATTACAGCTTTCCAATTCCTTTTGACATAATAAAAACCCCAACAGTCTTTTATAAGAACCAAGTAACTTAAATATCGAATTTCTGAGTTACAATTCAGAACATGTGTGCAAGGGGAGTTCTGCACATTTCATAGACCCATCAGTATTTCCTACAGCTGTGATAAACTCAGCATATGTATTTCCACGCTTTCCAAAAACGTGACTAACAAAGATGTAAAAGCTTAAGGTTTAAAACTTAAAAATTTGAATGGTATGCGTCACTCCTGTTGAGTCTAATCTCCATAATCTATAAATCGTGTTTCTCATGTGGCAACATAACAGCATAAATGGGAAGCAAAGCCAGATCATCTACACATTTGAGGCCAACTTGCTGACAGCTGTGAGTAAAAGTATGATAGAAACACATTTCCTTTTAAATGGTGAATTAAGACAGACCAATTACTAAAGGGCATCTCAGGTAGCTAAAAGTGAGGGCTGTGGCTGTGAACTGCTTGGTTTGAATGTGAGTATTTTATCAGCTTTTACAATATCAGACCTATTAGGGATATATAAGCCAAGATCACTCAAGTCAAAAGGTCTACCAGAGCCCTCACAGGCCAAAGAGACTAGTACAGTAAAGGTAGAGTTCAGGTCTCAATCCAGAGCAAAATATTTTGACTGAGCTACCAACACAACTTTGTCTCTTCCCAAGGACTAGCCAGTTATTACTAGGGAACTACCATTACACACAAACATATTAATCTAACAATATATACATATATCAAATTATCAATTATTATCAGATATTATCAATCAGTTACTAATGATGCAATACAATTAGGAAAGAGAAAAACAAGAAATAAGAATTCTTTTTCCTCTGACACATTTTCATGGCCTGCTTTGCTAACACTTAAGAAAATACTGAATTTCTTTCCATCTTGGTTGAATTAAACAGAACATATGTAGAGTGCTTAAGTTCTCTGATGCATGGGGACCTTTTCAAATGTTCCCAAGAGAATGGGTGGATAGACCTCATTCCCAGTGAGGATCCACTGCCAAGAAGTCCTGAAGAAAGCCTTGCTCTTGCAGTTGAATTTTACAATGTCAGTGCAGTTCTTCTGACAGTAAATCCCTCATTTACATTCCTCAGTAATGTAAATAAATGCTGTTGCTCTACCATAGAGTCTCATTAGACCAAATAACATGATGTAGCACTATATGGGCTTCCTGCTTTACTCTGTTCATTTTTGAGGGCATTATTATCCAATTCCCTACACAGAAACCAGTGCTCTTGCAGTTATTCTTTGCCCAATTTTCAAGTTCATTAATCTTCATGATTTAAAAATATGCATTTCAAAGAGTACCTCTGGTGCTTAAATATTTTAATTTACTGGACTAATTGATAACTATGGTTAGAGCTGTGCTGTGTGAAAGCTCTGGGAAATGCCAAACTAAATCTCAGTGCTCATGTTGTTAGATAAGGTTTGTACCAGTTGTAACTTAATACTTTAAAATTGTGTGTAAATCACTGTCTTTATTCTGCTAAAACCAAAGAAGGAGTTTTAAGTTGTGGTAGGAAGGAGCAATAATAGTTCCATGATAAATGCCAGGTTGCATCAGATAATTGATTCAGCACTGGATTCACAAAGCACTATTTGTATTTATAACCACTTGAGGATGCCTCTATCAAACAACACAATTGACTCAAGCTTTATTCAAATACACTGCATGTAATAAGGTGAATATTTCTCTTTCATAGAAAGCAGTTTCAAATATGTCCTCTGGCTGAAATAGCAACTACTGTACTACCTTTCAGTTTTGGCCAAAGGAGCTGGGCGGTTGCCTGTAGACACCACTCACAACACTGCAGCTGACCACGATCATGCTGAAACAGATTCGTCCTCTACGGTGTACGGATAACAGTGACCCCTTTTCAAGTTTATGCCATTCTGTGTAGCCAAATATTACACATTCTATACTCCAGGGCCTGTACAGCCATTGATAAAAAGGTTTGATTAAAAAAAAAAAATTCAAAGCCATATATTACCTTAGCCAGGTGAGTATTAATCCATTTTGTGAAAGTCCTTTTCTGCACTGACTCTTGCTCATCTGAGAAAAAAAGGAAATCAATTTGATTAGACACTGCTGAATCCTTTTGGATTTACATGATGGAAGAATAATATTCTCTATTGACAACAAAGACATTCTGTATTTGACAGAAATGCCACTATGTTTTCTTGAGACAGGAATGTTTGCATGTAGCTGCCCATAACAAATACTTCATACTCTTATAATAATACTCTGACACTTGAATATTTGTATCTGTACTTTTAAACTAGAATCCATGTCTCTGACAGTCAAGTTGCTTTCCTTTAGAAAATCAACACGAGTCTTAGAAAAATTACTCAGCGTGTACATTTGAAAATGTTTATAATATTGAATGAAAGAATTAAAATTGCTTTATCAAGCTTGTTTGTGCACTGGGAGAATCAGACAGGGAGGAGCCATTAGCTAGTCCAGGCAGTTTCTATACTGCTACTTACTATCTCCCTTAGTCCTGTCTTGAAGCACTTGGCTGATTTATAGTGAATTTCACTGATTCTCAGATAGTCCCTCAGGGATTGCTGCCAGCTGCATGGACAAAAATAGCTCCTGAATGAGCTCCTCCAACTTCAGCAGCCAGGGTCATGGCTGCAGAAGGAAGAGAATCACAGTGCCATAACCAATCCACAAAGTCCTGTCCCTTGCTTATGGGGAACTGGGTTTGACACATGGAATAATTTCGCACCACTGGCATTCAAATATTTATACTGGGGATTTTTCTTTCAAAAATAAAAGGAAATACCTATTTCACTGAAAAACAAGTCATATTATTGCCATAATAAGTTCTGAATAAGCACCTTCATTCCCCTGCAGAAAATCCAAATAAATAAAATTGCTGTTGAACATTTACTTTTCAGAAGAACACACGCATGTTCAAAACCTACAGATGGAAAATCTAATTTTATATACTGCCTTTGCTACTGACTTTTGCAACACTGAATAGGGATTTTATCTCTTTCATACCTGTAAAATTAAAAGGGAATATTATTTAATCCCCTCTAAAGCTCTGGAATAGATAACTAATAAGTTTGATGTACTACTACTTCTAAGCTCCCTGATTTACACTCATATAATGCTGCTCCACAACGAGGGTACATAAAGACACAAATTATGGCACAAAATTCACCAGCCAAAATATTAAGTGGAACAACAATGGATCCCTGACCACATATCAGCTCCAAAAATGTGTTTCTGCATTATATCTTGGGGATTTTATATTTTCTTTACATATAAACAATATCTCGCATATAAGAAATACCAGAGGAAAAAACATACATATCTCTCCAGATAATGTGTTGCTAGATTAGCACACTTCATTGCATTCCTTTTCTTCTTTGATTTAATTGGGTAGGCTGTTTTACATAATTTTAAAAGCATTCATAACATTCTCAGAATCTACTTGTTGCACTGACAGGCAAGCTATGTAAAATAACACTCAAAATACTGCATTGTGCTTCATTCAATACTGATTATTTCTGGCAAGTGGTGTCTTTACTTTCTATGTGATAATTGTTTCTACACTCCGGAAAACAGACTTCTCACCGTATGCTTTCTAACTCTGAACAAGATGTTTCCTTTGTGACATACAGTAAATGTCAGCTCTGCTCCGACAAGAAATTATATATACAGGTAGCCCAATTAATTTCAGTGGAAGTATTTACACACTTGAACTGGGTTGTGTGTCAGTAGGTGTGGGGATAGAGATCGAGGATGCACAGAACCAGTCCAGCCCTGGCTTCATTCACACCTCTGAAACTTAAAATTACTCAGTAACCCTGATACAACAACAGCATGCCAAAAGAAAAGAATGGGGCCTTTAGAAGCCAAACTTCTTCTGATCAAAGAAATGAGCAAAAATGATTCCCTAATTTGCAGTTCCAGTGCATCCTGACAGTTTAAGAAGCAGCCTTCCGACAACAACTGGAAATCGGAGAACCGGCTCACAGCTTCTAAATGTTTACCAGCAGAAGACATATTCAGATCCAGTCATATAAACAAATAGCAGAAATAGCCTTTCAAAATAATCTGTTTCAAGGAAATATATATGAGCAATATATGTTTTATGAGCCCTATTAATAACTACTAACACAACTCATAAAGAGCATACTCTTAATAATAGTTTCCTTTTTTATAGCACTTATTTTGCATAAGTTTAAAAGGAACAGATCTCATCACTGTAAAACCTATGTCTGAACATAATACAAGCAGTGGGTCAATACTTCAAATTTCATGACAAACATGCTTTTTTACAAATTTCTCTGTAAATTAATTGAACTGATGTAAATTCTTTGCAGAGGTACTGTTTATCTACACCCACAAGATGCGTGACAGTTTCTTACACTCTCCCCACCTGCAAGGACCGTCCAAGTAAGGATATTTGGACCACTTACCGTGCTGGTACTGAAAGAACCCTGGACGCACATTTAAAGACGTAGCATTTCTGCCACCAGCACCTTTGTAGCGAGCCATGAATGCTGTTGCTGCTGCTGCTACTCCTGTCTCCTGTAGTGTGCAGCTTTTCTTTAGAATACAGACAGAAGTAATCTTTCAAGAACAATCTGTTGGTGGTTTTTTTTTTTTTCCTTCACTGGAAATGCAGGCCTTTTAGACAAATCCCTCCACCTGCTCTTATTGGAGAATTCACATGAAGCCAGACCTTAAAAATGTCTTTATGTATTATTCTTGCAGAGATGCAAAAGCCAGACAAAGCCAGCTGTATTGGAAGTAGCAGTTCTGCTGGTCTCACTGCCATCATCCTTCTCCACTGTTTTCCTGTGGAAAGATTTTATTATCCGAGCACCAGCCAATCCGCTAGCGGAAACCTCTGATGTCAAGAGCCTGAATAATTCATCCAGAGACTGGGACAACCCAACTACACTGTCGATATCCTAAAGCAGCAAAACGTTTGGCTGCAAAAAGCAATGCAGTCTTCTCACCGGTGCTTTTGTAACAATATACTGCTCAGTAGGCATAAAAATGGCTGAATGGCATAGCTCTTCTCTAGGTTGTCATACATATAAAGGAAAGCAGCTTTTAAAAGCAGCCACTTGGGTTCATCACTGCATACTGTATTTAGACATGGGTGTTCTTCAGCTTTGCAACTGAAACAGTGAAGCAGAAGAAATAGCAAGCAATGAATCTGAACAGACATGTAAGGCCACTTAGCTTTTAATAATATATTTGAGCTGTTGTACGAAAAGGATGAAACATATATAAGGATGCACAGAATTTTTTGAGTGCTCCAAGACCAGCCTGAAACATACTCAAATTTCTGATAATATGCAGTACCTTCTATTTCACTAAAACAGAGCACCGAAGCATTTGAACAGACTTTGTTTTGCTCTCATAAAATGAAGGCAGTTATGAAAATGTGGAGATTCATACGTTGTTCAGCCACAGGAGCCAACAGAGTAGTACACAATATTAAAATGAGAATAAAAGGTACACTTTTAGTGTGCCATTACATTAGATGTATCGTTATAAAGGTTGAATTCAAATTTCTGTTTTTGTAAAACACAATGACTCTTGACAAGATCATCCTGCATCTGAAAGAAACATTGCAAGAAAGTTCAGTTTTATTTAATCAAATGGCTTCCTTTAACTGTCTGGAAATATATTCATATTTTTACAAACCTTTTCTCTACTAAAGCACCACCAACATACTGCCTTTTTAGGTTGGTTATGAAAAAAAAGGCAAATGTAATTGGATATATTTACTTTAAAACATTTAGAACAAATTATTTTGAAAAATGAAGAAAACCAACCACGCATCTTCAGACAGTTACGAATATGCTGATGAAATATTCATCGTGCATGAATATTATTAGAGCTAGTATCATGCATATCATATATATATATACATCAGGAGACAGAGAGTAGTGGCATGCTTTCTTGCAGAGCTTNATGCATCTTCAGACAGTTACGAATATGTTGATGAAATATTCATCGTGCATGAATATTATTAGAGCTAGTATCATGCATATCATATATATATATACACATCAGGAGACAGAGAGTAGTGGCATGCTTTCTTGCAGAGCTTTTTTAGAGACAGGCTTCCTACGCAGCACAGTCCCTGCCTGCCGGTAGTGGCAGCAGCCCCCCTTCAGCTGTGGAGCTTCATGTGCCACAGGTGCCTGGTGGGCAGTGGCAGGTCACATATCCAGCACCTCCTGCCTCAGGTGCTTAGGGATGGGATGGTGGGAAGGTGGCTGCAGCCCAGGGTTGCAAATACAGGCTTCTGCTGCAGTGTAACCCAAGGAGGAGTCCCATGCACAGAGTGAGAGACACGACAGACCTGAGCTCACATGTCTAATGAAACCATTCTGATTGATTGTCAGTGACCTAATATTGCAGAGATTTGTTTTGTTTCTTACTTAGTGAAATTCAATTCAAGTTGCTCATAGCTCCTAATTTTCAGCATCCTTTTCTGTTTTCTTTGGTCTTCATAGTTCTGTCCTAAAAACACCAAGGAGCTTTTGTTTGTTTGTTTGTTTTCCAGCTCTTTGGCACCTTTAGGAATACCGCTAAAACAACTTGGAAGTGCAGAAAAGTGTGCCAAACCACCTGCAATGCTCCAAGATGTCACTTCAGAACACGATACAGCACAGAAAGTGGTGAATAGCACCCTGATGGGAAACTTTGTTTGATCAGCAGTATGGCATAAATTTTGTAAAGCCTTCAATAAGATTTGTTATATAGCAATTTCTGTCTTCATTAAGGACATTCTTAACTTAAAGCAGCTGTAGAAAAGCTTGCAGAGTCAAAGCAATAATATGGAGACTCTAGTTAGGAAAAGGAGCAATGTTTTAAGCTACATATTTTAATCAACGCCTCAATAAACAGATGGATTACCCCATTCAGGAGTACTGCACAGAGGCAATGCAGGCTCATTTGTTTTCCTTTAAGTATCCAGTTAATATTTTTCATGGGAAAATGCTCAGACAGTTTTGCTTTTTAAAAAACAACAGAAAAAACTTTTGTTGGTGGTAGATCTAAAGCTAATACGTTGTTTGTAAATTGCTAAGTTTAATATTATAGCAACACTATACACTTTAGGGAGAAAAAAGGTGTGAGGGAGCTATGGGCAGTATAAGCAAAGTAACAAAGAGGGGAAAATTTATTTCAGCAGCCACTGCAATGAAGCTGACAAGAAGACTTAGCAGTACTAGTATAAAGAATAGGAACATATATTTAAATACCTTATGCACTTAGGACTTTTCCATTTTTTGTATTTCGAGGAGAAAGGCAGGATTTGTCAAAATGTGGCTTTGGGGTATATTGAATGTGTTTTATCAGAGACAGAGAGACAGTCCCACTAACAAATCTATTACCTAAATTTCCAAGCTTTGAGATCTAGGTGCACACACCACCTACAGCCTGCTCCACCACTGAGCACCAGTCTGCTCCTAACCAGTTTCTGCAGAAAGGACAAGCACAAGGGCTAGAAGACATACAGTCTTCCTTGGCCAAACCCCTAGTAGGGACAATGATGGGGATCAGCCCTCTGGGGTTCGCACCAGCGTATATCATTGCTCAGTCCAGAGGTAACCTTAGTATAGTGGTTTGGAGGCCAAAGGTTTCATATTATTTGGAAGAGTGGAAGCAGAGAAAAAAACCCACATACTGGTGGAATAGTTACAGGAAACTGAAGTGTGGAGAAGCAGCCTCATGGCTGCAGAGACATTGCCTGCTGTGCAGCACGCCGCTGGACACCTATCGGCACGCTGCTGAGAACTTTCTACTGTTACCGTCTGTCTGAACTGTGTTTACAAAGAATGTAGTTTGATTTTACACATTTCTTATTTATTCCCTTCATTTCTAAGACAGAGAAGGTGCCTATCCAGCCACCAGTTAGAAAGATATAAGAATGTAAGGATATAAGAGTATAAGAATATAAGAAAGAATAATTCAATTTATCACCCAGAGAAGCTTGCATTTTAAAAAATATCTGGGTATAATCAAATATAAACCAAATGAATCAAGTTATCTTCTTTTGTTCTTAGTCAGCTTACACAAGCACACTCACCAATCAGTCTCTGTAAATACTTGCTGTGGACTGTGCAAATGGTTTCAGTTTTTCAAACCTGGAAACCCAAAAGTTTAACCAGTGCCAGAGAGTGTGTGCTTTATATCGGGCTGCTGGCTCCATCTCACAGCAGATGACTTGGGCTGTCACAGAAAACGTTTATACCGTGGGACTTGGGAGACTTCCAGTCCTTAAATCTGCGGTCATGCCCTGTTTTGCCCATATTCCCATATGCACATGTCAAATGTTCCTGCTCCATACAGACACATTATCCCCCACTTTCCTGTGCTCTGGTTTTCACAGGAAGGAACTGAGTACGAACAGAGCACGGTGCACTGATATAATCTTGGTACTCAGAAGCCAGGACATAGTCTGGACATAACTGTACTGCCTGTAACTGCTCTTCATGTTGATCAGAAGGGCTTCCCTCGGCATTTGGAGAAAGTAATGAGAACAGCGTGATTTCTGCAGTGTATTGGAAGGTATGCCCAAAGTTCAGTGTTTATGATTGTGCATCTTTCCTGTGCCCAGTCCTTGTGGCACAATTTTGTGTTTTGAGTAGCTAAAAAACAAGAACTGTGATTAAATTGTTCTGCTTCATGTCTTCTGGATAGATTTTGTTTTGTTCTTCCGCACATGTAAAAGCAGAATTTATTCAGAAGTAATCAACGAATGTATTTGCATTACTGCATTTCTGCCTGTGCTGCTGCACTGCTGTCACTCTCATCACCTCTGCTAACTTCTACCTTAATCTCCATGTGGCTGTAAATACATTACTTACTATCATAGTATCTGCACTTGCCTGAATACAGCCAGAAATGAAAACAGCACCTATTAGAAAACCATTATGAGCTCATTTAATTCATTTTTAAAAGCAGTTTTCTGAAGAAGATATTAACTAAAATCTGGATAAGAAACATTTGGCATGATTATGTGAAACGGCTTCAGTACCTTCTGAAGGACTGAGTATTCGCTGCTCTACAGGTGTCTGTTTATTCACCCATCTGGCATGGCTGACAGTGAACTTAATGTTCCACACACACGTATCTTTTTCCCGGACCAATACACAAGGTGAAGACATCCTGATACAACTGATAAGAGTCAAGTTGGCTTTTGTTCTTGTAGTTACTACTTATTTTCCTTAATTGTATACTTAAAGGGATGTTTTGGATGGTGGCAAATCAGCTAGAAATCCAGAAAACTCAGTGAAATTCACGAATAACTATTCTATATTACACTAAAATTTCAATCCATCTGTGCTAATAAATAGGTATGCCAGGTCAAGAATGGCTTTCTTACAGACTTAAAGATTTAAACATACTGATGAAAAAACATTCCCTTGCCTATAAACTCTATGTACCACAGCAGCATCTGCAGTGACCTAAACAAATATTTGTGTTTTTTTCAGTTCACTGCAGTTCTGCAGCTGGCATCATGTTACCATTTACACATTTTGGAGGAAATCTTTGCATTAACATGAAAAGCCTGTGTATAATAATCTTCATGTGTTATTGGTCCACTCCCCTAGAGGTTTTTATAAAGTCAGATTGAGTAAAACATATCTGATAGAAAAGAAATTAATTTTTAACAGAAGTCCTTAAGACAAGCAGTACTCACATCAAATCATTTAAAGAAGGTCTTTTAAAATGTTGACATCTATTTGTATCACTATGTCTCCAAGTATCTTTGTTAATTAGGGCTTTAAGCAGCCATTCTAAAGTCAACAGTACTTAACATGCAGTTATACAAAAATAGGAGATCAGATTGAAGGTAGTATAAATTTGAAAATCGAAAGCATAGGCTCCAGTTCCACCACTTACTAACTGTATGGCACTTACATGAGCTCATAAAACAATGCAAAGTTTCATTTTCCTGAAGCCAACCATCTCAGGCAGGCAAATTACTGTAACAGTCGTCACTGATTTTCAGTAGATTTGCTAATATTATGTGACATTAACAGGACTGTTCACCACATTAAGCACTACAACCTGGACAGACTTTGTGAAGAAATGTTTGAATTTGATTGTTTAATGCTTCTATTTAATAAGGCACAGAAACTTTCATGGACTGCACTGAATGCACAGCATGGGGCAAATTTCTACCACCGATGGTAAGATAAATATTTTCTCTGTCTACAGCAAGTTCAATAGCCAAAAAACAGTGGAGAAGGCATGGACAGCATGGAAGAGCTCAGAATACATTACAATAAATCAGAAACAACGGAGAAATGCTAGGCACACACTGTCCAAGAGATTGAATTAGGATGTAGGGGTGCAACATCTGTGACTTATACATAAATCTGTGCAGAAAACCAAAATATACATAATAATTCTTGTCTTAAAAAAAAGAGACATTCTGCAATCATATCTCAGTCCTGTTTATGCCTAAACTCAGTGAAATGACAGTAGTTTACTAAAGGTTTACAAAAATGTGGAATCCTCTGTTTATTTTGTGGAAAGTCTGGGCAGTTTTACTCTTGAGATCATTTTTAGTCTAGCTACACATATTATAGACATGAAGCTCTATGAAAGTCTACTTAAGGGAAAGAATGCAATTACTATTCTTGAATGCCTGAAGGCATGATAATTTAAAATATGTTTAGAATAAAACTAATAATTCTTCATCCACATATTCAGTTATTTCAACTCAATAGCGTCAGTATTAGAAGCAAATGAAAGGGCCAAACACTTAACAGGTGGCTACAAAGAGGAAGTAGATTCTGTCTTCACAAAAAACCACAGAGAGATGACTAGAGGAAATGTGTAAAAGTTGCACTGGGAGAGGTTTCATCTTGATACAGAGATAAATTTTTTACAGCGAGAACAATCATTCACTGGAACAGCTTCCTCAGGGACGTGGTAGAGTCCCCGTCGCTGGAGGTTTTCAGGATGCAATTAGACACAACACTAGATAACTTCATCTAGGCTCCCTTTCCCACAAAAGGTTAGACCAGACAACCTTTTGAGGGCCCTTCTAGCCCAGCCTGTTCTTTGGCTCTACAATTCTATGAAAAACTGTTCTGTATTATTAGTAAGAAGTGGGCTATGTTACTTAAAATAGTCATAAGAATTTGTCATTATATATATAAAATTATACGCATGCTCAAATATCTTCCAACTCAGGTTCACATCAGGACCTTACAAATTAATTACTCTTCCAAGTGTGAATTGTAGTTTAAAAAGATACATATAAGCACTTATAATAACTCAGTTCTGGGGGAAATGCTAACTCCTATGTTCTGTTGTTCCTTGAACGATAATAATAAAAAGAAATCTAGTATATCCTGCCAAAACACTTACTACTTAAAATGTTCCAGAAATGGGATGATGGCTGCTATCTATGCAGGTGCCAAAGAGAGGTTATGAGCGAAGAACTGGGTGCAATCTGTACATGCATCTGTCTTTCCAAGAGAGGTCTTGTACAAATTTAACATGGCCTTAGATCATGTGGTTATTCCCCTCAGAGCCACAAACATCTTGCGTTTCTGAATACCAAAAGACTTGAATATACTTTGGCACATTCGCAATGGTTTCATACCTTTATGTGTTTTCCTTTGCTTTCCCAAGTGTCTCCAAACAGACAATCCCTCACTTAAAAATGGTACCTTTAGTATTTTAAAAGTGATACTTCTCTACCAAGTAATATATGACAAATTCTGCAACTTTTACACTGAGCAGTACCAAACTCAGAAAGTTTTCCCGGTATCTACCACTGAAACTACTCATAAAGCAAGTTACTGTGCAGGTAGAGAAGTCAAAAATGGCTCCTTTGATGAATGAGCTTCCCTCAATGCTGATATAAGTCAGAACAAAGGTTGGAGTTCCTCGAAGACTAGTCTAAGTCTTTAATATTTTCAGCCAAGATTTTGGCAGGAAAATCACAACAGTGCTTACAAAGTTTACCAGGGACTAGTATTTGGGAAACACCATTACACTGGAATCTGAATATATCAAAAATTAAAGAAATTGAGCTGACTGAAGACTGGAAAGAGAATACTATTACTAAGCAGGTCAAAATGCAAGGCTACATACTCACGGAGTAACATGAATTTTGGCTGTAAGGTGGAAACTCATTATACAGAAACCAAATTAGAAGACGACACACTTTTGTAGTTGTGCCACAGGAATGATGTAAGCCACTAGTGTGACAAAAGGCAAGTGGAATCTCGTGATGCTTTTAGGTAACATGTAATCAGCTGAACTGGAGAATAAAAATTATTGTACCAGACACAATAAGGACACATATGGAACATTATACATAGTTCCGACAACTCATGTTCAAAAATGTGAGTGCTTGGAATAGATACTGAGAAAACTAAAACTGTGTAGATTGCTTACTCTCAGAAAGACTATAATTGCTCTCTGCAAATACAGAGAGAGAAAGGAATGAACACCAGAAAAGGAAAAACTTATTTAAATTAAAAACCATGCATAAGCACCAGAGCAGAAGGTTGTGATGGGATATGAATATATCTAGGGTGGAGTCAGAGAAAGTTTTCGCTCTTAATAAGAGCAATGCAATCCTCCAGGACTCTGAAAGCATTTTATTGGTGTGGTAGCCTATAAAGGCAGACAATAGATGACTTAGAAGACTTTTCCAGTCCTATTTGATAATCTGTCCTGTACATCAACCACAAGAATATGAACTTCCAAATGAGATGAAATTAGCTGTGCACAAGTAGCACCACAAGTAGGGGACAAGTGCACATGATGTCACTCTTCACTGTGTGGCTGAATTTGTCCCCTTGTGCTGGGTAGCACGTGACACAGGTACACCTACACTTTTCTGGTGGCAAACCAAGAGTCCTTTAAACTGGGATTTTATGCCCTTATCACACAGTGTTCCAGTTTATCCCCAAATCAATTGATCAGAAGAAAAGTGAAACAAAACAGAACAAAACAAAAATGGTATTATGGAGATGCAAAGTTAACATGGTTACTACTGAGGATTATCAATATTCTGTGCTAAAAATATATTCATATTACAATGTAATGTGCAGCATGCAAATCTGGCTGATGAAAATTACATTCAAAAACCAGAGGTTGAAAAATGTAGGCCCACTGCTGTTTAATATCTTCTGCGGAATAACTGCAAATTAATTACTGCTTGAGTTGATATGTGGGAATTAAATACTACAGATAAAATGATTTTTTTCTTACATACTTGAAGACAAATTCCATAGATGTAAATTGGTAAAATTTAGTTGGTTTAAACTGAGCTACATCAATTGCTATCAGCAGAATTTTAGTGCAGTCATTCAGAGAGGAAAAGATATATTTATGTACTTTAGTGTGGAATATTAACTGTGAAATCTTATGTATTTGTATAAGAATTGAAATGAATAAACAATGAAAGACAAATCACACTCAAAACTGTGAAGTGCTCAGTCCCTAACCACACATTTTTCTCTCAGGTGTAGAAACTTAGGATATCGATTTCATTAGAAAGTGCCTCTTGACAAAAGAAAGGTTCCAGTTAACCTTGCAGAATCACAGGATCAGAGAATGGTTGAGTTCAGAAGGGACCTCTGGAGGTCATCTGGTCCAACCCCTCTGCTTAAGAAGTGCCATATGGAGTCAGTTGCCCAGGACCATATCCAGAAAGATTTTTAATACCTCCAAGGATGGAGAATGGGTCTGGGCAACTTGTCCCTGTGCTTAGTCACCCCCACAGTGAAAAAGTGTTTCCTGATGTTCAGAGGGAATGTCCTGTGTTTCTGTTTGTGCCCTTCTGGTGCCGTCATTGAGCATCACTGAAAAGAGCTTGGCTCTGTCTTCTTTGCACATNGCCCTTCTGGTGCCGTCATTGAGCGCTCTCTTCAGGAATGTTGATAAGACCCTCCTGAGCCTTCTCTTCTGCAGGCTGAGCAGTCCCAGGTCTCTTAGCCTCTCCTCATAGGAGAGGTGCTCCAGTCCCTTCATCACCCTTTCGGCCCTTTGTTAAGACTCTCCAGCGTGTTCACGTTTCTCTTGTACTGAGGAGTCCTGAACTGGACACAGTGCTCCAGGGGTGGCCTCACCAGCACTGAGTAGAGCGGAAGGATCACCTCCCTCAACTTGCAAGCAATACTTTGTCTGATGCAGCCCAGGATATCATCAGCCTTCTTTGCAGCAAGGGCATGTTGCTGGCACATGTTGCTATTTAATATTGCAAGGCTTCCAAAAACCTGACCCTTGTGAGGGTTCTATATGTGATCTCATAATCCATTCCTTTATTTTAGTGGGTTTTTTAGTATGCTGTTCATAAATTCTGAGTATTCACCAACAATGATAGTAAACATTACCAGATTTGTTACTATAAACAAAGAGAAATAACCCTAATACTAATAAAAAGATTAGGAAAAAAAAAAAAAGACAAAAAAATAACAGCTCAAATTCACTAAGAAGCAAATACAGACATGGTAACAAGGTTAAAGTAATACTAAATTTTGGCACCAAATAATATATGTTGCTATGTTGTATGATGAAAAATAGCACACCACACAGAAAGAAAGACATCTGCCCAACAAACACTAGGCAGCAAAGTGAGTTGCTAGCTGTCCGAAAGTGAAGGATTTTCAAGGAAGTTAAATTAGACAATGTCCTGAAGGTGAACTGAGATTTCCCGGCAGTGACAGTTACTTTTGTGATCCTCATTCTTGCAGTCTCTGTGCTCTGTGTTACATGACACATGAACATCTTAAAAAAATGCCCTGTTTTGATTGCCTCATTTGATAAAGTCCATTCACTCTCAGTGAGTTCTTTTCGTGAAAGCTGCATGGGATCAACTCACTGACGGTTACTCCAAAATTAAATATCCAAATAACCTACTGAAAACATCTAATCGCATAAAAAAAAATCACAGAGCTCCTAAAGTGACAAGAAACATAGCCTGGTCTGTGTTTTCAATTTAGCGAGCCAAATGTAAAAGAGGCTGCTGAAACTTCAAGACAAACTGGTGAGCTACAAATTGCAATTCTATTAGAATTTGTTTCAGTGAAAACTTGATTCCTATAGACAATTCTATTATGGTAACAAAGGGCTGTCAAATCCTGGAAGGCTGTGTAATTGTTCAAGCATGGCAAGACAAAAAGTAAAGAAACTATCTGATAAAAAGCTACAAACAGTGAAGAAATATAAACAAGCTATGATTTACTGCAAGCAACGCTTTAACAAGTCAATGGAAATAAAATTATTTTTTGTCTATCCATATACAAGCTATTTGTGATGCAAAGAGCCCTAATTTTAGATTGGCTACTGCTTCACTTTTTTCTCAATGCATGAATGAATAAATAGGAACTCCAGAGTTATACATTTGGCAGGAAGCAGAGCTCTGGCTATCCCTGCAGAAATCTACCCTAATTTGTCCAAATTACAAGCATTTTCAAATTCTCACATATCCTTGATTTTAGCACTCAGACTCTCTGTCAACTCACCTTCATAATCTTGATGGAGCACAAAGCAGACTGCACATACACTGCTCCCAAAGAGTGGCTGAACATGCTTCAGCTCGGGGAATACAGGGAAGAAAAATAGTAAATCTTTACTGCCCATAATTTCTTCAACTCCAGTTAATCCCAGAAATAAATTCTTCTGCATGCTCAATGCCTATCACCACTTGAGAGCTATATTTAGCTCTCCATTTCAGACACAGAAGCTGGGTTAAAGGGAGGAATCTGAGGAGGAAAGGAGAAAGTGTAAATTATCCAGGGAGCGTGTACCCAGAAGGTGGGAAAAACCTTTGACTAGCAGCTGGAAAAGTGAAAGAAACAGGCAGAACCTGCTCATACGATGGAACATCTGTCCTGGAATGTATGATAATACTATCAAGACAACCCACAGAAGTTAACACATGCCAGAGGCTACTTTGTCTGCACAAACTTCTCCCCTTCTACATGTGATAAGGTCAGTCTTTAATTACAACACCACACAGGTTTTATCCAAATGCTTCCTACCATTTTTGGTGCATAAATGGAAAATGTTCCATAAATAAGTTATTTTTTTGTTTACAATTTTGCACTCCTGATCAGACCTAATGATTAAGCATGTGACGTCACAGTTCTTGTACTATTTTTAAGTTCAGTACAACAACAGCAACAACAAAAAGTTTCCCTAAAGCCCAACTCTTTCGAAGAGAAAAATGTAAAAATATAAAAGCAAACTGACTACTAATATTCATTAAAGCAATTTAATAACTGAAAATTAATCTTAGGAATGATGGACTTGATCATACATCAAAATTAGTCTGTTCTCTGAATATCATTCCCCCAAATCTCAGGATGTAAACTGATAATCAATAACTATGTATCTCCATCTACGAGTTTCATTCATTCATATACTGTGTCAGTTTATTCAATGGAACTGCATTGATCTGGACAGAATTACTTGGACATAAAACTGGACATTGCTCACATTAAAATGCACTTGTCTAAGCATTGATTAGTATTTTTAAATGTGGTATAGCATGCTCCTGTGAAACAGCACAGTAAGCAATTTGAAACAAAAAGTAGATCAGAACAGTATTGTCAGTACTTGAGTTTGCCTTGAACAGTCCTTTCTGTAGTAGCAAATCACAGGTGCCACCACGCAGAATATTTGCAGCAACTACATCACTTAAGAAGACAAGAAGCAAAACTCAGCCATCACATTAGAACAATGAAGCCCCCAATCCTGTTGCAGGACGGCAGCAGTAGTGCCCGTGCCCTGGGAGAGGGAGAGCAGCCTCCCTTCCACCTCTGCCCTCACCAGCTTGGCAGAAACTGGGCTTAACACGTTGAGCAGGAGAATCAATGCAGCAAAACATGGGGGTTCTGGGTTGTGCTGCTGTGAAGGGAAAGGCAGCAGTGGCCTGTAAGCAAATAACCCTCCTCACCCCAAATAGCCAAGGCAAGCAGGGCTTCACTTCAAGCATTTATGATACATGGGAACCACCCATTAGACAGAAGTGAGATGGTAATTTTGCATTGTGACAATTATTTTTAAGAGGCTTACCAGACTACTGTCTCTCTTTTATCTGTTCTTTCTTACTTTTTTTTGGTAGCAATAAATGTTTTTCTTAATCAGTTACTTAATGATAACCATGACCTTAGTTATCATTCATGCCCTGATTCTGCACCATGCAAACTAATGAGAATTTTGTCAGTGAATGAAACAAGCATTTGTCACTGAGATTATACATCAGATTGGCAACCATTTATAATGTGAAATATAAAAGTACACTTCTTTAGTATTATTTATAGCATATGCATTTGTAAAGAAAAAATATTTCCCTGTCACATGACAAGTTTTGCTATTACTGGGCCCTGCTGAATAAACTCCTGCACTTATCACTTCCCAGCATCTTTTATTCCTAAGAATATTTTTTTTTTTTGCAAGAAGCCTAAAAACCAGAAGATGTACCAGGTTCATCAAATCCACAACTGCTCACAGGAAGAATTTATTTTGTCCTGTGGTAACCCTGTTTTAATTAAACTGACTGCATCTTTATATTGACAGATGTGTTCTGTATAAAAATAAGCAGAAAAAATATTTCCTCATAGGGCATTTCACATGTACCAGATAACCAAAAATATAATAAAATGATACCAAAAAAGATATGATAAGCCTACTCAGAATAGGTTTCTCAATAAACAAAGCAGAACAAAAAAATAAACAACCATCACAACAAAAAGATCCCAGAAAATGCATAAAGACAATGACATCTCAAATTTCCCCGGGAAGCATGCTGTGACTAAGCACTGTTCACATTTAATATATTCCCTTTCAAATCCAGCAGTTCTTATTTATATTTTTAATCAGAAAAATTATTCAAGGTTTCATCACTGCTTTTATATAAGTGAATGACTGCAGACATTATACTGCTCTGGCTGTATTTATTCCAGCCTTTGGTCTGCCCTGATGCAACTCCTCTGTAGAATGGGAAAGCAGAGTAGCATGGAATTTACGGCATTTTTCTTTACAGAAAGAAAATCTCTAACAGACCTTCAAGGCTCTAAATTAATTTTATTCTGTTGGAGCAGTATAAAAGTAGGTTCCCTTAAACCAAGGATCTGATCCAAAGATGAAGTCAAATCAATGCTGGCATAATTTGTGATTGTTATTTTTTTAAACGCCTTCACAATACTCCTGGTGTGCAAGTATATGCTCATTGCTATCAATTACAATGACTGGCAGCTAATTACAGCTTCAGAAGACATTAGTGATCAGTATAATAACACCTATACATGTTCCAATGGGCACAACACACTGTTTGTGTCTGTAAGCACAGAGACAGTAACCTCATGAACTAAGAATGTGGTAGAAGCCACATACTGCAGGATTTCCATGTATCCAATTGCATGTATCCAACTTCCATGTATTCCAATTGCCATGTATCCAACTACCATGTATTCCAATTGCATGAACATTTACTGTGGAGGCAACATTTGTCCCCAAATTTCCTGTGGGCTCTCTAAGTGTGAGCTGCATAACAAGCTCAAACTCTTTCACTTCTACCTACATTGCTGCCTTTCACAGGAAAAGTGTTACAGAAACTCACTGGATATGTTTAATCTAGTGGACCTGGTGATCCTCAAGCACATTAGATGTAAGCACATGTCCCAACTCATTGGGGGATGACAACTTTGCTGCATTAACTCCTTGCTATCCTAAACTGGGTTTCATTAGGAAAGGCTAAAGATCAGAGAGGTTTTAGTTACCATATATGAAAAAAAGAAAAAAAAAAAAAAAAAAGGTAAATCTGACCCATGTACTGTGCTTGTTTTGTAGAACTACTGTTTTATTCATTATATTTAGCATGTATCTCTTCCTTTTCTGTGTCACTGTTTCATGACATGCCTGAGGCCACCTTCTAGAAAGCTTAAAAGTTCTTGGCCTGATTCATATTTCACACTGAGCCATTACACTTACATCATTAGAGCTGCACGAGGGTAAATTAGAGCACGATAAAAACCACAGTGAGCTGAGTTTATGTAGATTGGACTTTAAAGTCAGACAAAATGAAAGGAAAAACAGGCCACACAGATTTAAACTTTACCTTTTTTAATCAGTGTTTTTCCTTTTGGTACTCCCTAGGATGCTTCTATTGTATTCCCAAAACAGCAAAACAAAAGTATGATGAGAACCCACACTGATATGAAGTATCTGAATCTCATAATCAGTAAAGAAAATCCCCAAGGGCCTTCAGGATTTATAAGAGAACTCATCAGTTTTTTTCTAAAGGTAACAGAATACTGAAAAGCAAAATATGAGGACTGTGGTATAGATGAGAATGTCACAATCACGTTGATGAACCTGGTGAAAGGTAACTACAGTTCACCAAGATTTCTTATTTTTAGTTTTAAATTGACTTTTAAAACCAGACTAAGATCTAGTTTATTAGGCAAAGTATCTAACAGTTAAGATACATTATAGTAAAGCCGTGTCCCCAGCCTGAGGCTTGGACCCTGTAAGGAGCCAGAGTAGCAACTGCTGCTTCCAAAGAGTCATGTCCCTTCTGTTCCCACAGCAGTTGCCACCACCCTGGCTCCGCAAAGGCAGCAGCTGCTCCAGCCTGGGCTTCCAGGGCTCTGGCACAGGCAAAGTGAGCAGCACAGTCATGACCTTGTTCATGTCCAGCAACGTGCTGCCTTGCCTCTATGTATGCCAAGGGCCCTCCTGCTAAATGGATGTCTTTCTCAAGAGGTGTTAAAGAAACACCGTGCACACTGCTGGCACAGAAGCATGTAGTGGCAACAGGAAAGATAGTACAAGAGCCGAATTTCATTTCCTGTTTAGAAATATAGCTGCATGGCCATATGCTGTAACTGAGATGCAACTGTGGTGCTGGCTCATCAACACATGTGAACCTGATTTACAACACCAATAGGTATTTCCTACCAGGCGGTTGCAACTGATAAAACTCACACTAAACATGAGCTTGCAACACAGGAATGACATTTGCCTCTTCCTCTTCTTGTGACAAGAACGGGACAAATAACTAGCATTTTTCTGTTATCATTTATTCAAACAAAAGAAAATGAGTTTTTTTCAGCTCCTCTGCAGTTTGTGGTAAGAATGGGTACCCAGCCTAGCCCCACTACCTCTATTGAAGACAACAACTGCTTTGTTTCAGAAAAAAAGCAAGATCTGTGCTGCCCTACAAAGTCAGCTGGTCATTCTGCTTTGTGCATGTCTACTGGAGAGGAAGAAGAGACCTCAGGCCATTTTGTACCTAATACTTACATGGTGTCAAAAAAATAAAATACTTGCTTATGGTAATTCATATTATGTAGTCTTATCAGTAGTTCATGTCATGAGTTTTTCTAACTTCAGAGTAAAGGTTTGATTTCTTCTATTATTTTTGCCAAGACAAGGCATTATTATAATAGGTGTTACTGACCAGCATGAAACCATACCAAAAAAATCCCATTATCAAAGAAACGTATTGCTGGGCAAACTTCTCCCACCTCTACACTTCTGGGAGAACCAAATCCTTTCCCACTTGCTTTTTAACTACTGCTGTGATTTCTAGCTGGTGAAACAGACCCTTCACTGGGGAAAGGAAGCCATACCCTAAATGAAGCACACAGCTCAAGTAATTAGTTTTGAGCGGCCTCTAGGAGATGCTCCTAGAAGCAAAAAATTTGTAGCAGCACCCTGAGCAGGGGGGCCTGGGAGCACAGTGTGGAGAGAGCAGCCTGCAGGGGATTGCATGAGCAGCTGGGCTTGGTGGCAGAGCTGGCACAGGGGCTGGGCATCAGGGAGAGGTGGGACCTGGCTCCAAGAGGGACCAAACGCTTCCAGCCTCCTCAAAGGAGCTCTGGCTGTGAAATAACTGCAAGACCTGAATTCCCTCCTACCAATTCAATGCCATGTTTCACACCATGCTTACACAGCTCTTCCTGTATTAATTGGTCACAGTTTTTCTCATGAGAACTATGTTTACATTCAAGGACTGCAGTTCTTAATTTTGAATCATTCCTCTAGTCTGGAAAAGTAATATGTCTTCTCTGCAACACAGTAGAAAAATTGAACACTGTCTGGTCAATAAACAAGCCCAAACATGTCTGCCACAGCATACAGAGCTCAAATATTTCACTCAGCTGCTTAATGGGACGTAACATTCACAGCATTACAATAAACTCTTATGTGTTTTCAGCTCACTCTGCTTGTATATGCTTGGAATAGATATTTGACTACTGATACTATTTCACACTAGGAAACTAGAAAAACAGAGACGGAAATGATTACGTGCTACAATCGAGTATCTTGATCTATGCCTCAAAAACTGATAGCTGCATACCACAGTGTTTTCTAATTGTTTTGGCAAAGGAGTTACACTTCCTGAAAGACACTGAAGATTTAAAGTCCTTGATCCAAGTCCAAGAACCATTTATTAACTTCAGTGAGTACAAGTTTGCATCCTAATCTGGAGAGAATTAATACTGAAATGCTGTGAAAAATTGCATTCCCTAGTGCTACTCTAGTCCAAACATCTTACACTGACAAGTAGAGTACTAAAGAATTATTCTGAAGGAAGATACCCTGCAGACTACCTTTCATTAGAGTTAGGAGAAAGGAGTAGGCCCCTCAGGCTCTCAGCAGATGAAGGACAACTGTCACCTTTATAGTGTAAAACAAAACTATTGCACCAGTACTTTTATAGGTAACTACTATTGAAATAGTAATCAATGTAATTATTCTAAAGGTTTGAGTAAAAGCATCACCTGAGTGACCCATGACAGAAAACATATCTTATTCCCAAAGTCTACAGTTATCACATCAGCCTCATTTACTCATCTTGAGGTTAGATGAATACAACCCCAAGCAGCCCTGAGCCAAAAGCTTGATGGAACTGCTCTATCCAAGAATCAGCTCAAATGATAGCTTCACAGAAAGGCTCACATTTGAGTAGCACACAATGAGAGAAGTTTCTTAAATTTTTTAAATGCTTCCTTGCAGGGTCCACACCAGAAGTCCACACCACATTCTCAGGATTAACTTTGATATCACGATATGGCATCAGAACCAACTCCCCAAAACTGTGTTTTGTTTTGGTTTCAATGATATTAAGTTCTTTATCTTCTGGAGCCATACACCTGTGGCATCTAATTTTTAAGCCTTTCTCTTCAGTCATGAAGACCGGAAGATCATTTATGGTTCTTTTGCAGTATATATTGACGGTAAAGAATTTCAGATATTCCAAAGCCAAAATAATACAACACAAATATGAAGACACTAAATTGAACCTCCCTCAATGTGCATCTAGTCCTTGCTCCAACTATAATTCTGTCTTTCACTATGATTTGTCTTTCAGCACAAACAAAAAAACACCAGATTAAAATAAAACCATCATAGCTCACAACCAAAACCACTGAACTTTAACACAAAGTAATTTCTAACACCTGAACAGTTCAGGATTCTTCACTGGATAAATAAAAGCATACAGCATTCACGAGCTCTGCCTAAAATGCACAGTGCCAATGTCTTCTTGTTGGGAATTTCACCTACATTTCAAGCAGAACATCTGCAAAATAATGGTCAATTTTGAAAAACATCTGAAACTGTAAGGAAAAAAAAAAAAAAGAGTACACATCAATCCACTGAAGTCACTGTTTTGCTTCTCAGTGCCTATATATACCATCTTGCTGAATACTTGACATATCCATCTTCCCCCTGCTCCTGAAAATTTAAACAGGCAAACAAATTAGGGTACTGAAATTACAATACGGAAGATCTTTCAAATGGTTTTAACATCACTTTAACTGAAATCAGTGAAAATCAATGTGCTACTGTACTACTTCTCCTCAAGTTATTTTGATATAATTGAACTACTTGGGAGTTTCTGAAGGCATAAGTTAATTATTCATAAAAAAATATTCTTCATGCAACTCCTCTCAAGACTTTTCTCATTGTCACCCATACATTCTCCTAGATAAGGTACATCAGAGAACAGGAATAAGCCTTCTGCACAATATAATGTTTTTCAAGACCTGATTCCTCTCAAATTCTATTATTTGTCTTTGTATTCCTGCTATGTCCTTACAGATTCCATTTCTCATGCAATGGGAAACTTTTGAGGTCCCTAATCTGTTTTCATGTCAATCTAGTTCTGGTGTTAAACAAGTGACCTCCCTTTGACTTAGGAAATGTAAGCAATCAAGCCACAGAGAAATAACCAAATCCAGGATTTTTGGACTATATCCACATCTCAGAAAACAAGGCATCTGCCAAAAATATAGGATATAGGTTTTCTAAACCTAGAGAATTAAGTGCAAATTAAAAGTGTAAATTAATTGGTTTTTTCAATACTTCACATATGAGGACAAAAACAAAACCAACCAACCAAAAAAAAAAAAAAAAAAACCACACCAAACCAAAAACCAGGAACGTCTGCAGACAGATTTACACATTTGTATCAAGTGTGCATGCCAATTTTTACTTGGACATGTCCCATGACATACACCCTTTGAGAATCATTAAATTAGTTTTTCTATACTGGCGGATCTGTAAGGAAGCCCTCTGCATGGCATGCTAAATCAGATGTTGTCAATCAGAGAACATCCCATTATTCTTTCCTCTCCCCAGATGTGATGCCACAGGGACAGGGATGTGGAAGGAACAAGGAGAGCAACATGGCTGAGGGGTTCAGGGAGGAAGTGTTTAATTCTGGAATTTCTCCTGAGTGCTCCACTGAGACATTCCCAGAGTGCAGCCCCAGCCACACATCACTACTGACTGATTCATGCTGCAAGATAATCCTGTGTGCAAAAGCCCCAGTCATTTCTAGGACACCAACATACTGTATTATGCTCTTTAGTGGCCTTAATACTGTATCTTTAACTTAGTAGAGCGCCTATAGAAAAATCCCAGGTCTAATTCTATTCAAGCATATTTATACTTTTAGGATGCATATTAGCATTATGCCCTAGCAATACAAACATTTGGTGGGTGCCATATGGACACAGACAAAACACACAGTGCCTGCTCAAAGGGTCTGCCTGCATCTTTAACACATGAGTAGTCCCTCTGATATCATTAGCTGCATGTGCATAATGATACAGGCCAGCTCCTCAGGGCTCTACTCAAGTGAAATGGAGCAACGCTGACTTATCCTGACTGAGGTTATTTCCATCCTTACATTGTATTAGGCAAAATATAATGCAATCAAGCATTGGAAAAAAAAGGCAGAAAATGAGGACGGTAGAAAACAAACACAGAAATGGATTTACACTTGTTTATGAGGAGTTTCATAAATTACAGTCTACTTTTTTTGAAAAATGGTGGTTTAAATAACACTAAAGCCTAGTAATAAATGCCTAACATAGCAATAATAATAAAAAAAGACTAAAACAGAACAACCACTTTTTCTATATAATTACAAATACTGCCTTCAAAGTAAATTTTACCAAGCAATTTTGCTAACTCCTGAAAACATTCTAAGTTCTGCCTAGACGGAATAGACTTGAGTGAGGGAAAAGTTACTATGTTTGGGTTATGTAATTTTTAAAAATCTAATTCAAAACTTCTGGATATCTGTTCTCTCCCTGGGGCAGAAAATAGTAGAGCTTCACGACTTAAAAATGTGTTTAAAAAAATACTAATTCTGAACAGCTAAACTGGGAAATATGAACAACTGAATGTGAAAAATTATCTATCTTGTGCTAAGTCCCAGCCAAGTTGGATGACATCCACAGAGTTTGGGTGTGTACTCTTACAAAAACCAGCAAAAGAATAAACAAATAGACAATTGCTGTGGCGATTGAAACTACTTAAGCTTTCGCACAGAAACAGGGAGTGCAAAATGGTGAGTTTTAGTAGGTTCCAGGCTAAAACCAAGCAGAGTCCTAACATGCTGTCACACCCTATCAAGGTCAAAACCAGTCTGCCTTCCTGATGAATCGATATAATACTGCATGAAGGCAATTTGAGAGGCAGAGGATATTAGGACTTCAGTATTTTAATGCCAGTGTGAAGTGCATGATGGGACATTTTGCAGGTACCTTAACTTTTTATTATTAGAGAAGCACAGGAATCTCAGTGATGTCAAATGAGGCTGAAGGTGCTCTTAATTTCTGAAAATTAGGCCACTTGTATTTAGGTACAGAAACATGGATATAGCTCTAGGGATCCAAGTTAAAAATGTAGCATTTAAAAAATAAACAGTGATGTGTATTACAAGCAAAAGTATTGCAGCTAGGCTAAGTAACCTTGAACTTATCCCCTATTAAAAAAATTGGTTAACAGAAACATAGAATCATAGAATCATTTAGGTTGGAAAAGACCTTCAAGATCATCAGGTCCAACTGTTAACTTTTTAACTGCAAGTCCATCACTAAACCATGTCCTTAAGCACCACATCTACATGTCTTTTAAATACCTCCAGAGATAGTAAGCTGCATGTGTCCCTACAAAATAAACTTACAGTTCATCCCCCACAGCAAATTTTAGATAAGAGTAATAGAATATGACAGTGCCCCTGCCAGTGCTCTTGGGTAACATCCTTCAGCTTACATGCGCATGTTCACACATGTATACATGAATGCACATCATAAATGTATGTGTGCACAAGCACATATTAATTTGGGAAAGATATAACTACTTTATTGACCACGTCAGTATTAGCAATACTTCATAGACAGAATTCCAGTACTGAAAAGAAAAAGCCACCCTAAATTTCCAGTTGAAAATGTCATTTTCTGCACAAAGAATTGCCTCAGCAATCAAGTTCTACCAACAAATGAGAACTGAAAGCTGGGATAAGTCTTATAAGCCCATGCCTGGGCCGTGAGCCTGAATAGAGGGTTTCCCAAAGCTGTGTCATCCCACCAGCTGTTCCTAGATGTTCAATTTGCCACTTGGCTGAAATGCTACTCCTTTTCCTTGTTCCTTGCTTCTGCCAACCTCGATCTGGATCCTGCACCCAGTTACCCCACTTGGAAGTTTCTCCAGCTTGACCTGCATTTTTTTAGGGCCCTGCCCTGTGGTACATACTCCTTTTCAGATTCTCATTGTGGCTTCTGAATCTCAGAAATTGGCCAGCATCTACTCAACAGCATGGCATCTCCATGTGTCTTTAACTCCCGACCACAATTTCGGGATCCCACGTGGAATCCTTCCCACTGGAAACAAGTGGATATGGTATTTCTCAGACATCTATTCTGTCACTGCTTTTTCATACGGTATTAATTTCTCCACCAATCTTGTTGGAAGGCCTCCCTGAGACAGAGTTTCAATTATGATTATCATTATTGTGATACAATTATATTTGTATATGGCTTGCTTGGTGGGGCTTGTGTCACTGAACCTGTGCATTATAAACATTTTAATCTCAAACTTAATGTAGACATACATGAACTAACATTTTCAGCTAAAGAGTCCTCTTTTGTCATGATGACACAAGTAATTATTTGCATTCTCTTCTCGACTAATACAAATACTTATTTACATTGGTTTACTGATGCTGAGGTAGAAAGATGTGCCTCCAGAAGTGCTGAAGCAGCATACAAGAAAAATACGAATGTAAATATTGCTTTGTACGAAAGAATCTTCCCCTTCAAAAATCTACTGACAAGAATATAAAATTTGTAAATAATAACTTACAAATTAAAACTTGATTTGATAATTTAATTAAAGATTTTGATTAATTAATAGCAACTTGCTTCCTAGAGGAAATAACCTACTTTTCAAATTCTCCTGAACAAACCACACACTGTGTTGACAGCATTAGAAAGAAAATCTAGGGAAACATAAATGACTCACTCAGTAACAGGTCCAAAAACCAGAATATTAGAAAAGTGTTACCAAGGACCAGTGCTGTACAAGTGGCAAGTCACAGACTTGGGACCATAAGTTAGTGACATTACCTTCTTCGGATGTTTTGTATTAAACAGTTTGTTGATATTTACCATTTTTTAAAATGTAAATATGCAGAAACACTACCATTAATAGCTAATTCACACTAATGAATACTGTTTATCAGAGTAAGAGTCTAACCTTTTATTATGGTGTTACTACTTGAAACAAACATTCTTTGGGTAGTATGTAGGATCAGACTTAATAGATTCCGAGCTTAAATAACTATTAAATAATCAGCCCTGACTTGGCCTGGGTGGTAGAACTCTCCTGTAGGATGCCCCTGATCCAACTCTTTGCAGCAGCTGACAACCACCCACCCACCCTGTCCTCCAGAAACCTTTTAGAGACCCCAGAAGTGCCCTTGAAAAGCAGCTCCTGAATTCTCACATGGGCCAGGACTACTAGTTGCAAAAGACTTGCAGGAGAGCTTCAAAAGTTTCCTCCAGAAGAGTCCCCTACCAGAAGAAGATGCATACACATGAACATGTGGCCAAGCGTGTCAGTGAAAGTGTTGTCAGATCCCAGGCATTATTTTCTAATAATGTACACCTGTGCAGTGATATTTATATTTTCAGTTTTCTGGATAAATGGTGTACTGGATTTTGCTGGATAAAGAGTGTGCACTGGTCTTCCCACCACCTGGATGATAAACACATGCACTCTGCAGATAAAGGTAATGGACACATCCTGAAGACTAAGCCAGTCTTTCTATTTCAGGGCAGATCAGTAGTGCACCACTGCAGGAGGATTTGGCAGGGCCACGCAGGTCGTGCGGTCACCTTTATAAATAACTGCTGATTGAGCAGAGACACCTTCAAGCAGCCTGAGGAGCTATGTCAATTAAACTACTGCAATAAAACAAGCTACACTGAAGCACAAAAGAGGTACAGAGGTGAAAAATGTAACTAACATTCAAAATTGTGGAGGAAGTATACCTTCTGCACTTTTAGCATTTCCAAAGTTTTCAAGGTGAAAAAAAGCAAAGTTCTTTGAAGGACGCTCTACAGCATTCTAGTTGCAGTACAATGAAGACAGCACATTAGTCCTTCGTGGCTATTACTAAGCTTCTCAAGAGACATTTAACTCCAATCGGTTGGATATAGTATAGAATTATTTTTTTTTTTCCATCTTGCAGTATCACAAAAAGCCCCCCAAAACAAAGACATTATTTCTTCCTCTAGAGTCAAAACATACATCCATACTTGGTCTATCTATTCACCTACACAACACCAATTTCCTTTTCGCATTTTGTCTCTACAAAATACTCAGGAGAGTATAAAAATTATACAATTGAAAACTGTATAACATGCCATAAAATTTTTTTAAAATACTACAAAAACTCAGTAGCCCTATTAAATTGTCTTGAGGTTTAATTTTGCTGATGCATATAGAAAAATAAGGTTCTACAACAGGACGGAATTTGATATTTTTAAACACAGGAGGAGAGAGGCACAGCTACATTTGCCTTAGATCAGAGAAGACAGTAATTTATGATTTCCTGAAGAAAGACCACCAACCCACACCACAATCTCCTAACAGTAGGATGGTTTTGTTTTTAAAGAAGCCAATATCCAGAACTAGTGGTGCTTAGGACAAAGGCAACTGAGTTATTCTATGTCTGCAAGCTTTCACCAATACTGTATTTGCTCACAGCTTTCCTGGCTCTGTCTAGTGTTCATTGTCTTTTGGTTTCATAAGCACTAAAAATAACCAACATCCAAACAAGAACCTCCTTTCAAGAAAACAAACAAAAATCCAAAACACAAATTCAACACAAGCATTATTTCCTTCTGATGTTTCTGTCATGATTTCAAGTTCTTCATGAAAACAACGTACGGGTGGAGTGCCGCATGGACTGGAAAGGACAGCTGTGACCTCAGTGACGATTCCCGTTAAAGCAGGAGAGGGGTAGATGCCTTTTCCACAGTTAAGTGTCTACGATTTGTGAAGCTCTTTATAGGATGTCACTCCCGGTTCTGGTGTGGGGTTTTTTGTTGTTGTTTGGTTGGTTGTTTTTTTGTTGCTGATGTTTTTCACGTGGTTTATTTTCTGTTTGTTTGGGGTTTTTTGTTTGTTAGATTCTTTAATGAACTGTCACTGCACATTTCTATATGACAGAGATGCAGGAAGAATACAAAAATTTGTTTATCCTGTTTATTTATAGGTCATAGTTATAACCATGATATTATTACATAACAATTATAGAAAATAGTAGAAATCTGCAGCTACGGGCTCTTAGCTTCTGCCTGCATCTCCTGTATTTGATCTATTCATATGTAGGTCTTTACTGCCATTACTCCACAAATTAAGAACACGTGGTTTGCCTTCCAAGCAGGGATGTTGTAAAAATAAATGCCTTAAAAACTCGTAAAAACTTAAATAACATGATAGTGAGGACAATACAATTGCAATAAAATGCTATGAATTTGCTATGAATATGTTGCTGTTTCTTTTCAGTAGAGCTCTACTTTCTAAAAAGGAATAAAAGGATGTTTCAGTTGGTTTTAGCACTTAATTTAAACATAATATCACAGCACTTCTACATTTGAACTGTATATTCCATAAGTACTCTTATTTTTCAGATGTATTAAACATCTTTTGTTTAGATAATAATTTGATCAACTGGACTTGAAACAGCTGTGTCTGTTGCTTTATTATGTATGTATATGTATGTACACATGCAAGATTTACATATGAATTTGTTAGATTCAATTTCCATCTTCACACTGCTTAAGATTTTTAATCCCAGACAGAAGATCTGAAAGTGGCCGCCAGGAACCCAAGACTTGCTGAAAGAAATGCGCAGGAGCACAGTATTCATATTAACAAAAATCGGTACAAAAAATAAGATGTGTGTATTGTACTGAATATCATATTCAAATTTGAATACCCAAGCTGTCCCAAAACCTGATTAGCAACAGATAAACAAGCAAAGAAATCTCTTGCTGATTCCCATCCATACAAACTCCTGCCAACAAGCAGGAGTGCATGCAGCCCCTAAAATACTGAAGTCCACAGCATGAAGTTATACTTTCAAACACTTTCCTCTCTAGTATGGTTGCATTATACCTGGGCTCCACTAAGGCCATGTTGAGAGATTCTGCCTTTGAACAGAGCAACATCTGCTATTTCTGTAACCTTACTATGTTAGGTAATCTCGACTTGCAAAATGCAAACTGATTGTCAAAAGAGGTAAGAGGAACTTGTTCATTTGGACAATTTCCTCCTTTCTATATCCTTAAGTGTTCCCTTTTTCATTTTCCCAGCACAATCTTGTGTACTTTTTGTCCATATGACCTGAGGTAGCATGTGCCAACCTGCAACTACTTTTGAACAAAAGAAAAATAAAACAAGAAAACAAAACAACAGCACTGCACACTGCTCAGCTAAGGGTTTGAAGTTTGTCCCCTCATAGGCATCCAGCCTTTCACATCTATGAAAACACATACATATTTACTTCAGTTAATCAACCTGATGTTACCTGCCAAATGGAGGTAACACCTTGTGCCCTTTTTCACTCCACTTCTCACATTTAAGTGCTCATGAAAAACACACCATCACTCAGGACTGAATTCTGAAATTATGTAAGTGATCAGGACAATCTGATTATAGACTCTTCTGGCTTCACAATTATTAATTATTTCAGGTTAGGTCAAAGTCATATCTGGTCCATCTATCTTCTGCAAACTTCTCCAAAAAGTCTGTCTCAGCCTTCACCAAACTACCTAGGTTCTTTCTCAAGGACAACACATCAGCTGCAAGCTCTGAAGGTTTTCTATACAGCAGTAAGAAGGTTATACTAGCATATCAACTATATTTTCAAGCTGTATTTGAGTCTCAGTTGCAGGAAAAAGTTCAGATGTATAAATTCACTTAATTGNCTCTTGTGTTCCAGCTTGATTCCATTACCCCTTGTCCTACCATTGGTTGCCACTGAGAAGAGCCTGGCTCCGTCCTCGTGACACTCACCCTTTATATATTTATAAACACTAATAAGATCACCCCTTAGTCTCCTCTTCTTCAAACTAAAGAGACCCAGCTCCCTCCCCTACTAAAATGGGAGGGAGAAAATGGAAATTAGAAAAATTAGATTATATAATATATCACTAGCAAACAACTTAATCTCATTTCATCTTTATTGGTAAACAATAAAGCACAGTCAGTCCTCACTGTGGTTACAGAGACCTAGTGAACCTAAAGACCTTAAGCTTGGGATTCATTTGCCATAGTGATTTTTTTTTTTCTCTTTAGCACTGTGTTTGTCTCAGCCTCATTCTGAAGGGTTTGGTTTTGCTTTTTGTGTGTGTGGGAAAGGAGATAATTTTCCCTCCAAATAAAGCACAGCTTTAAAAGGGTAAATCTGACAAAGCAGCTTATGTCCAGCATTGCTGGCAATCAGCCACAAATTCTGTCCAGTCACTGAGAAAAAAATGATTTCTGGAGAACAGATGATCAGCATCCTGTAGCACTGGTTTGAGACAGAATGAAAGAGGTCATATAAATGCACCATATGTCTTTCAGTGCAAAGCTACTGAGTTGTATCTTTCAATCTCAGCATCCTCAGGTTAAATGTTTCTATGCCAGAATATAACTCTAGATGACAATGGCTAAAAATAAATATGAACCAATAACCATTGCACATTCTTAATCATATGCAAATATCACCTATAAACAATATTTTAATTATTTCTGCTTCTAGTTCTGTAGCAAAAGGGCAAAAAAAGTTTTGCTAAAGTATGTCGCTCTCATCCAAGTGATTTATTAGTAAAAGATGTAATGAAATTGACAGTTTTGAAAGGCTCCCAAGCAATAGGTTTTGGTAATTAGGCCAGAGAAAACCAGACGGTAATAATTGACTACTCTGAAACAAGTCTAATTGCATGGACTCATGGCTTTAAATTATTTGGAAACTGAAGTAATGACCTAGAAAACAAGACCCCTTTGTCAAGAAGAGAGAAGAATTGGAGGTACTTCTGTATAACAGACTAATGAACAGTTCTTGCTGTATAATTCAGAACTCATCACACGCACAAGGGCAAGAGAACACTGCAGGATCAGGGAAGCACGACCCAACATCCACCCATCACCTGGTAATTAGCAAACAAGTCAAATCAATCCTGATAGGGAGCAAACAAGTAATGATGGCATCGATGTTCAGATTGTACTCAAGAAGTAAAACTGCTAATTCAGATGAAAGACACCTCCTTTTTGAGTGTAAGGAATTTGAAAACAGAATACAGAGACCACAGTCTGAAATCTGGGTTTGATTTCTTATTGATGTGTGTCATCAGAGGAATGCAGATACATCTTTTGCTAGGAGATATGGTACAGTGCCTCTACAATAAACTACTAGAATAAACCCAAACTTTAGCACAAAACATGTTCTTAGATGTTGATTGAGACTGAGACAGTTCACAACCACTAACACAGTTAAAACTCTTGCCATGGTATTTTGTATGTTTAAAAATGTAAAGCAGCTTCTCTCTCCATTTTCATTTTTCAGGACAATGATATTGCTGTTCTCAATATCCAATCCCCTTTCCTCACTAATTTTTTTTTTTTTCAACACTTCTGCCTATCAGAATGCTATATGAGTTCCTTTTGCTTTCATTTTAGTTTTTCTTTCACTTCTGTGTGTATTCCTATGTTATTTTTTTTCTGTTTCCTTGAAAACATTATTCATAGCTTCTTCCTTAACTTTTAATTACAAGTTGATCTTGCTCGTAGATGCAAAGAAAACATTAAAAGACTTTTTTATTTTATTTTTTTTTAAATAGGCATTTTATCTTTATAGGCCATTTAATCTTCCACTCAGCTCTGAATTCTGTGCTTTACACTTTCTCCTTTTACAACCAGAAGTAGCTAAGTGTCCAAAATTTTGATTAATCCATTCCAGCCTTTTCCTTCAGTACAAAGTTCAATGCATATTTTCATGTAAGTCTGCTTGTCTCTTTCTGTTGCATTACCTGTGACATTACCGTAATTCAACTTGATACTTTTAAACTTCATCATAAGCCTGTGAGAATAACCTGGGCTCCTTAACCACCGGCCCTAATGTGCTGTTAATTAACTATATCACTGAAGTCTGTAAGAGAAATGGCATAGATTCCAGATTTGGCCTCATTCAAAATACAAATTTGCTGGCAGTTTGCATTTCAGTCAGAAAACAATGATAGTACTGTCATGCCTACTGTTTTAAATAGCTGCATATTTGTGACTATGAGGTTTCCCATTTTAACCATGCCAAGAATAAATTGTGTTTTTTTTGTTTTTAAAAAGCACTGCAGCCTATACAATTTCAAAAATGTTTGGTTATTGACATATAATAATGTAGAACACTTGAACTGTTTCAGCTTACAGAGTGACACTTTAAATATGCTGCTGAATGTCTAATTTACAAATTTTAAGCCAAATTTCAAGCTGCCTCCTAATCCTGATGACACTGTTCCCACTAGTTTGGGCCTTCAATAGGAACAACGAGCTATTAATAATAAAGACAAATAACTATTAGTAGCTACTGGTAGGTACATGTACCTGATTTCTATCAGTAGGTAGATATGCACCTGATTTGTAGATCCAAGCTGGTACTTAGCTAACTCGGTAGAGTTTAAAGAAACTGATTTATTCTTCCTGACTGCAGTAAAGGCCATGTTGCATCCTACACTTCCATAGTAGTGGGAAGAATGAGACATTCCTCCATTTCAGTTCCTATCTGGAAATTGATTCTAACTATCCTTACCACTCTCACAGGTCAAAATATGCCACTTTGATACATATTTGCATTTGTCTTTCAAAATCCAACACAAAAAAAATAGAAAAAAACCTTGACTACTTAAGAATTAGCCCAAAGGCATACCATTATCTAACCTCATTTATAAATGTACGTAATTTCCTATTCAAACCTGAAGACTTCTTATTGATAAATACAAATACAAAGTGTAACTTTTTGTGCAGACAAAAATTTCCCCAGGGAGCACAGGAACTGAATATGCTCAAGATTTCAAATACAAACGCACAGAGACAGTGAGCATGAACTATTAGTCTCTTAGAAACTAGATGTAAACACAACAATTAACTGTTCATGATTCCGTTTATTTATTCAAATCACTTCTGGCAGTTGGTCACACCTCAAGCTTTCTTAGTAACCACACAAATGAAAAGGCAGGCTCAGGATTATGAAAGAAGAATTATGCAACAAGGCTGTATACAAGCTCACCAAAGTGTCCAAACAAAATACAATTCTGGAAAGCAAGACCAAGAAAGCAGATTATACACTTAGAGTCTTCTCACTTCCATGATAAATTGTGACGGAGAAGCAGCAGATTTTTCGCTCCTGACATAAGTCAGTCAACCAGAAAAACAGTAAAACAAAAAAAGAAAAACAACAACCAAAAAAAAACCAAAAAAAAAAGCAGAAGCTTCACTGTGAGATTCAGAGCTTTGTATTCAAAAAAAGGGCTTAATTTGAACGAAAAAGCAACAATACTATTTCATTCTAGCTATTGGGGTTTTGATAGGATGGAGATATATTTTAGAAATACAAACAAGATTGTCACATTGCTTCACTTTTGTATAATGGATATGGCACTAAAAAACAAGAAGGGTAGTTCCAGGATAGCCCACTGATTTTAGCTCACAACTGCTGATAGTTAATATTTTTAAACCTAAATACTTATTTATATTGAAGGTACTAAATACACTTACAAATATATTTCTAATTTCAGAACGCTAACATCTGTGAAGATTTTTAATCCACTTTATTTGTATGTTTATGGATCAGATTATGAAGTCATTAAGTCTTTAAAGTTGAAGAAAGGCATCTAAAGAGGTATTAAAAAAATGTACAACATGCCTCTTTATGGCAATATGTATCTTTTGGTGCCCAAATGCCTTTTCAAATCTTGCCTTCCTGCACTGCACAACTTCAGTAATGCAAAGCAGCTAGAAATCCAGGTTAATTAGTCTTATGTCCTGTCTAATCAGTCTCAAATCAGGGTATGATTATCCATGTTTTATTACTGAAACTCACATCTGCTAAGAAAGCTTTATGCCCAGAAGACCTCTGTTAACACGGTGGCTTGATCATGTTTGGTTTTTCATCAATTTGTGATTGATCATTGGATGATCTCACCTCTGTCTTTCCTTTCCACAAGCTCATCTTTTAAGTATCACCTCACTCCACCATGGCCTGAGTTTCTGTGACAACACACTCCAATGGGGAAAAAAACACCAGCTGAGCTGCAAATCTCAGCAAAGGGTCCATTCTCAAACATGCCTTGCCTCATTTGGATGGGAGCACAAGCTTTGTGATTTCCGTTAAAAGGTATTTCTTGTCCTTCGCCCTGTAACAAGGCACATCAGCTTCACCCACGTGTGAACAGAATAGCAGCTTCCAGGCTGCAAAACAGCACTGAAGTATGTCACAAATCTGAGTTATAATGGAGAATGATTGGGCTGGGACAGTGACTACATTAGTAGCTCGTAACTGTTCTAACTGGTGATGCTGATTCCCAATTCTTTCCTGAAAAAAACACATAGTGTTTCTGAACTACCCAGTGGAGCTAAACTGGTGGGGGGTTTTGCTGTTGTTGTTAACAGAAGTAAAAGAGAAAATTCATCTGTAGCTGTTGACTAAGCAACCATCAGTTCCCAGTCTTGGTTCTGACTCAGTACCAGGAATGGCTGCACCACTTGAACTTGGAAAAACATATGGACATCTTGGCAAATGAGACAACAAAATAGAAACCTTGGCCAAAACAAACTGAGTGAATAGATGAGCCTTTACACAAGCTCAACTGTAATAATTATTTACTTTAATTTACTTAGAAGAGTGAAAGCACAGGTTAAAAACTGAATTAATCACGAATAACCATAATTCCTTATCAACACTCACATCTGAAGACTACAGTCTCCATTCCTGAGTTGTCTTCTTTTTTCCTTTTTTTCATATATTAGGCACTGTAAGCAAGTGAATATTTTGCTTTGCTTTGCTCCACTGGCTTGGCCTCATATCTTCTTGAGTACTGTGATCTTGTATGTAAGGTGCTTTTTTTCCCCCCCGCCTCCAAGACCGGAAAGCTAACAGTAATACTCTTCACC
The DNA here is from genome assembly GCA_013399365.1 of Pampusana beccarii. Taxonomy (NCBI): domain Eukaryota; kingdom Metazoa; phylum Chordata; class Aves; order Columbiformes; family Columbidae; genus Pampusana; species Pampusana beccarii. Next base: position 188,091 of record VWYH01007680.1, on the reverse strand, counting down.
TACTATTGCTGTTATAGTTCATTCCCTTCACCTTATGGAAAGAAGATTTTACCCTTGTTTTAATGAGCTTAAGATAAAGCCTTTAAAGAACAGCTGCTGCATTCTGAAGGTCTGAAAGTGAGCAGTTTTCTCACAATGGCATCTTTAGTAAAGACCTACAGAAAGTCCATACCAACATGGGGTCCTTGGCATTGTGTGATGAAGAAACTGCACCTCTCCAGGTACACCAACGATAACCTCCAAGCAAGCTGGTGGAGGCACGCCAGCTACACTAGCTGCCACATATGAGTAACATATAGAAAGCATAGGAACAGTATACCACATTGGTACAGGCCTTCAGCATCTCTGTAAGCAGATGATGAATTTTCCCTGGGAATTACACTGGCATAGCTAAAAAGAGGTTGGGTGATTTGGGTAAACTAAATTGTAACTCATTCCACAGCAACAGCTATGTAGATACAAGATATTATTAAATGTTCCAGATATATCTCAAATCAGGGTGAATACAATGACAGTCTGTGAGCTTGGAGACTCACAGGTTTTGCAAGTTTGTGTCACAAGACTAAAAGTGTTATAACAAGATTACATACATTCTCCATAGACACTTAAACCGACATGCATCAGTGAGGGCATAATCCTCTTAAAAGTAATAAAGACTATGTAACAAATACTGAAATGTAATTACATAAAATCTGGTGAAATTATAGTAAAAGAAGTTTCACAAATTATGTCTCTTAATACGTTAATGTTTATGTTCTGTGTAATGAGACTCCAAACAATATGTCACACTACTGCATGTTAACAGCAATGACTCCTCAGCAGTGAGAGCATGAGAGACACATAAACTGGAGAGAGGGGGTAGAGCAGGTTGTGGTGTGGGAGGTGTGGGGTCTTGGCCTCCAGGCAGCCTGTGCCAGGGCTGGGCTGGAGTCCAAGAGGAGCCATCCTCACCATGTACTAACTCAACATTACCTCTTCTTCCATGCTTACCTGGAGGTTACTTATTCTGAGGCATCAGGATGCTTTTCTACTAGTTCCCTTTCTGTTCCGTTATTAAATTAAAATAATCACCAAGAACTCAAAATAAAACATGATCTGTTTCAACGCACAGGATAGAGGCTACCTTTTACAGTTAGCCCTAGTCGCTTCACACACCTAAAAATAACATTATAAGAGAGGCCCCAAACTAAAGTCTACTAACAAATTAGAAAAATAAAACATAAACCTCCAAAAACAAGCAACTAGAATTTGACTATAAACATTAGTTGTATAACTTATAAATCAGTAATAACTTCCTATAAAATGTAACATATTTCAAACATCTCTCTTAGTTTACTGTGGAGAAATAAATTGCTTTTTATTTTTTTTCTTTATTTATTAAATGGACTGTTGGCTTCTTAATAGGCTGTTGACACTTTCTTTGTAAGGCTCCTTCTCATCTCAGATGAAAGACAGAACAACTAGGCTGTTTCCTTGCACACAATAACAGACTATTCACTTGGATACATACAACTGCCATCTAAAAAACTCAGTGTGAGTCTAAAATTAGAATTCTCTGATATGACTCACAAGGAGAAGCTTTGTGACAGAAACTAGGATATTTTTAAGCAAATTAAGTCTAAAGGACAAAATAAAAACTGCATTCTAGAAATAGTCCATGTAAGAATTTGCTAATAATTGTTAGGTGTTATTTCTTATCTGTGTGTTATATCCACATGCAAGTATATTCCCTGAAGTATATTATCATCCTGTTAATTAAAGGTTGTGAAGCTTCTGATTTCCAGAAAAGGGCAAAATGCAATTACAGGAAAACAGTAGAACTTTCTCACTGAAATGTTTTCCCTTTACACAGAAGTCTTGATATCAGTGTACAAGCATAACCAGCAATAGTTCCTCTAATGCTTATTAATTAGTAGCCAGGGACAAGAGACATGTCCTCCTGTAATTTTCAGTTCCTCTAGTATCAAAAAAACAACTGAGCTGGCATTCCAAAAGGGAGGGCTATTTATGACAGTGACAATTTGCTATGCTCAATATGTATTGTAGGAAGATACTACACCACAGCCATGATAAGATAAAGTTTAATTTTTCAAGCATGCAGTATACTCTAATATAAACAGGAAATTAATTAGATGTCACAAAACAGACAAATGTCATAACCTGCATGGAAAAAACTGACATAATAATACTTTGAAGATATTCTGCTTCCTGATGCCCTCAACCCAATGCTATTACTAAAATAACAGTCTAGCAGCCTGTCAGAATATAGAGGCAGTGCTCTCAAAAATACTCATCACTGTAATATTTTCCTTCTCAAAATCTTTATCTTCACTAAACCCTCAAAACTGACATGTAATTGTTCTTATGTAGCCTTCTTGAAATATCACCCCTTTCACACCAGTAACAAAGATGGCAGATGTTATTTTAAGATAAAGTCTTAACTGAAAACAGTTTTTGAGCCTCAGACAGGGATTTATCACAACCAATGTTAAACAGCTGCAGTGTGGATGCCTACACGTGAACTTGCCAAACTAGATTGAGCGGAGTGGAGCTGGTGAAGACAGGTTCATATAAAACACAATTCGCCTAACATATTTTGCATGTTCGCTATATTTCAGAAGTACCGTTTTTAATCACTACCTATAAAGTGAGCCAAAGAGGATTCTCCTCTTTCATTTTGCATCCTGCATTTTGTTTAATGAATCCTGTCCTCGGTGTTTTAATAGTAGCCTACGAGAAGAATTTCAACTTTTGAACTGTCTTCCTCCAGAACCAAATGATAGCAATCTCAGTGTGAGACACTAACATGTCAACCATTTTCTGCTCTAAATATATACTTTATCCCAGATGAAAACTGAAAACAATATGTTGATTTTTCTTAAAGAGCAACTTAAGTGCAAACATATGCTTTTCATTTATACCACCTGTGTGATCTTTAGGGCTTTGTACTCTGCTTGACTATCAACCAAGTAGAACAAGGAGCACAGATTAGTTTACCAACCTGTAAGAACTCTGCTGTGATCATCGAAAGTGCAAGCAAGGAAAAAAAGTAGGACTACGTTGATTTAAATTACATTACTAATATTGGGAAGATAAACAGTAGAAAAAATTAAAACTTATTTAAATCACTAACTTTGAATTTGTTAACAAAGGAAAAACTTTAAAAATCAAAAAAGGACCACGTGGCACTAAAACAAATGCTGCATTGCAGAGTACCCCAGGACTGTGTTCTCATTGAAAACACAAAATGAAAGCTAACTGCAGGAGGGGGGGGGGGGAAGTGCAACCAAAACCACCACCAAAACAACATATTGTTCATTTCACAGAGATACTAATTGCTCTATATATGACAAAACATTCTAAGACAACATGATACCTAGAATTCAGTGCTTACTTTATTAATGTGTGCTACTATTTAAATGTTTTGTTATTCTTTCCTGTATGTTTCTGCAATATCTACAGGTAGCTCAGAACAGCATTACATCAGATTATTACTATCAGATATCAGGGTCAGAAGGGACCTGAAGTGGATTTTCGCAAGACTTGTGCATATGCATAAACTAGAACAAAATACTTCTAGGAATGGTGATTTCAGAGCTCTCCTTAGCAACTTTCCTTATCCAATGTTAACTAATATTTAACCTGAATACCCCTGGCTGCAGCCTAACCCTTTCACATGTTTTTGTTGTAGCAAATGAAAACACTTGATCTCTTTTCTCTTTCTTTTTCACTCATTAATGATTTCCTTATCAGCTATGCCATTTTTTCAGATTTCTTAATCTTCACACATAAATCTTATATTTCAATATTTTGTTTTGAAGTAGCAGTAACTTTTTTTTCAGTGTGAGAAAATTTAAGATTGAAATACTGCTTGAATTGCTCCTGCTAAGTAACACACAGTCTATAATGCTATTTAGATTCCCAAGTCATCATTTAGATTTTCTTGGCCTTCAGGTCATATAGTCTCCAGAGTCAATAGAGTCAAAAGAGCTGCTTTTCCATTAACATGCTGCCATGTAATGAATTGCTTTAGCTACAAGATTTGCTCACCTGAGAGGCTAATAATTCACACTGGCACAGTTTGTAACTCAAGAATCTTTTAAATCCAAGAAAGCTGCAGGAATTGAGTTGGGACATTTCAGAGTGAAAGATTGCACAGAAAGGCAGCAGCAGGAGGACTACATGGAACCAGTATGCACCAGAAAGCTGGACAGAAGGAAACCTTAACTGCAGCAGTATTTGTGATGTGGGTGTAAAACTCAACTGTGTAAGGTGTGCAGCATGGCCCTCCTGACCAAGCACACCTTTTCTATCTTGCTCACATTTAAAAATGTGAGGTTGCAGTTTGATTTCACAAATGATAAAATGGTAAATGGCACTAAAAGAGGAGACCCTGACACTGGCCTTCTTGCCAGGAACTCACCTGGCCTCTACAAACCAATTTTCAGCTGGTTCAGGTCTAATGCAAGAGCAGGAAGAGCACTGGCTGAAAGTAAGTTGGGAGTATGCATGCAGTGAAGCAAGGTAGCTTTCAGTGCCAGGTATCTGTTAAATCAGGTTAGCTTAATGTTAAACTGTGGCTCAGCTCTCAGCACGGTTGATTTAGAGAAGAAAAAAAAAAAAAAAAACAACACAAAACGAAAACACCGATGAAGGTACATATTAACAAAGTGCCTACCAGCTAAACAGAAAAAAAGCCCTACTGTTCGGTTAATGGTTGCTGTTAGCCAGGATGTAAAAGGAAGGAAGAGCCAAAACTTAAGGTGACAAGGGGGAAAAAAAAAAAAAAAAAGAAAAAAAAAAAAAAACAAAGAAAAAAAAAAAAAAACAAAGAAAAAAAAAAAAAAAAAAAGGCAACCCAGGAAAAAAAAAACCAACACACAACACATAGCTTTCTGTGAATAGTGCTAATATAAGGAAAGCATTAAAATTTCAGATGATGCTCAGTTGTAGGTAACTTTGCATAAAACAAGGACTGGACATTAAGCTAATTTGACCTATGTGTATTGAAACTTTCCAGGAGTGTTTGAAGATTACTAGAACTGTGGTTGCTTTTCATCATAGCGGGTTTTCATGAATGACTATGTTGCTTGCTTTCCCACCATAGCTCTTCCTGCACAATGAAATCTCTCTACAGGGAGTTTCCGAAAGCCCAAGATACCCACATGCAAAAATGAGTTTAAGAGCCTCATAAGAAGAATGTTGCAACCCAGAACCTAACAGAAGAGTGGAGATTTTTTTAATATGACAAAATGATTGTCTTTTTAAATTGATCTACTTTATATACTCTACAACTGGTTTTACTGAATGGGGCTAAAATTGGTAACAGTATCAAAACATCAGTGATACCAGAGTTTATTAACTGGGATGGTATATATGCTAGTGTTGAGGTGCAGATGGAATTTTTGTGATCCACTACAGATAAGGACAAAAACACCTTGCTTGACTAAATGGGCCACCCAATAATCATAGAATCATTCCGGTTGGAAGAGACCCTCAGGATCATCAAGTCCAACCATAACCTAACCTAACTCTAGCACGAAACCATGTCCCTAAGAACCTCATCTAAATGTCTTTTAAACACCTCCAGGGATGGTGACTCCACCATGAGTCAGAATGAACATAAACCCACTCAGAAAAATCTCTACCCAGCACAAAACACTGAATGAGAAATTGGAGGAAAAAAAAACAGAGCCAGGGAGAAGTGGGAATGAGAAAAGCCTGCAGTACCAGTATGATACAGTGACTGATACCACCTTACTAGCCAGTAAGAGCAAGTCAGCATGCAGGAGTGACTAGGTCCAGAAGAATGGGACACTGACTTTTTCTCAGAACAGTGTGAGCTTGACTGCACTTTGCCCATAACAGCATAGTACTTATGGAAAAGACTGAATTTCATAATGCCAAAGATTAAAAAGACATAAGGGTTTTACCAGCTTGTTTTCCATCACTCCTCACTTTGATTTTTGTAGCTACTAAAAATACTATAAGAATCTTTAGTGTACAACCAGCCATAACGTTTACGAAACTTGCACTCTCTATAGGCAAAGGAGCAGTGCTTTTGTGCCAATTGGCATTTAATTCCCTGAGTAATCCCAGATCCCAGGAATGTAACTCAAATTGGTGGTGTACATCGATTCTCAGGTGTTATGAGTGCTTTTATAATATGAAAAAGTAAACTGTGAAGCGTGAGGTACTTTAGAAAACCTTGAACTGTGCTAGCAAGGAAGACATTATGCAAAGACAATGACATTAAAGGATGTCATCATTCTGTAGTACCACAAGGATGGGTTCCTCATGCTTAAATTAACCAATGAAAAAAAATCAAGTGTCATCTCTGTATTCTTGTCTCTCTCTGCAGCCAATGAAGAGATGGCACATTGCGAAAATTAATAACACCCTTCTTAAACACCTTAGTTTGAATTAGCTCTTGTAGCAGTCATGCCACCACTTCTGTCCCTGAAAGCCCAACTTGCCCGACCCAGGCGGGACAAACCTGGCAGCCCCTGAGCACTGAGAAGGGTGGCACTGAGGGAAGGATAAACAGGAAGGAGAAGCCAGTGGAAAGATGTCACATGCAGCTAAGGTTATGTGTCTAGCAAAAGAGTGAAATGGAGGGCAAGTACGGCTTCTGTGGATTTGTATCTGCCTTCCTGATTATGATTAACCTTTCCTCAGAGAGGCCCTCCACCTCCATTTAAATTGGTAAGGCTACCCTTTTCTGCAACCCTTGCCTATTATACACGTTATAAAATTCCCAGAATTAAAATACAATAGGAGGCGGTTTTGCTTCAAAAACATACCCTTATTAATTAAAATTCAAGTGACAAGGGATCATATCCCTTTTGGAAATGCCTGTCGCTCTCCCTTGAGTGTAGACTGAGCTATAATGAATAGCCCTATGTCTCAATTTTTACTGGGATGAGAGGAATTATTAAGTTAGAGATGCTAAATCTTATTCTCAGCACTCACCTCTGTCCTGTGCCCTGCCTGGCCCAGACTAAAGGAATAGATCCTCTGTTTTTCTGGGCAGAGAGCAATACTGCAGGAAGCCTCTGCCTGGGCACCGTGGGGTAAGACAGGTTGTATATATACTTGCATACAAACCCACAACCCAGCACACTGCACATCTTTGCCACTGTTTGTCCCCTGTGGATTTATGAGGCAGTGATAAGCAATCTTATTCAAAAACTCTGTAATATTTACTGTGTATTGCAAGTGTCATAATCATCAACAAAAGGAAGTGTCTGGAAACAACTTTGTTGCTCTCTTGCAGTTTTTAGGAGAGCTGAAATAATTGCATTCACTTGCAGTATGTAGAGATTTCAAAACTGGTATTGAGAATCCCAGTGAAGAGTGGCATTTTTCCAGTCTTTCCTACACTCTCTCACCTCAAACACCCTGCTGGAAACCTGTGAGGCAAATATGAGACAATGATGTGCAGGAAGGAGTACAGCTTGCTTTACCACTCGCCCCGATGCGGTTCCAGCAAGGACATCTTGCAGCACTCTCTGATGGTGTCACACAAGAAGAACTCTCCTACCTCAGCTTCTGGCCAGGTACAAAAGCAAATATTTTGTAAAGCACAGCTGCTGCTTGTCACTGACTAAGGATCCCTCAAACCATCTCCATTCCTGTTACACGATGAATACTCTCAGTTCCACTCTCACCTTGAGCTACACACCCAGCTCCAACCACACCAACCCTGGGTTGCCATGCAAACAGACCAAGAAACATCTCTGTGTTCCTATGTCCATATCTGTTCCTATTTCAGTTGGCTATGATTTCTGAAATGTAGAACATCATTAATTCACAGGGGCCAAGGTAGTCGCAGTGCAGATTGTTGCCTGCTCATCCATAATGCAGAACTACAGCCTAAAAAAAGACTTGGGCTCCAAGCACGCCAGTCTTGGCACAGGTGATTTATTGAAGTAGTGCTTCTGCAGCAAAACTCACATGCCAGCAATAACAAGATGAGCCGATTCCATCTGAGAAGCAAAGAATCCAGTTATAGGTATGCCTTCAAACCAAGACGCCATGCCAAACTTGCATTTAGTTCACACATTTTTTTCTAAATGTCTTCAATTAAGAGGTCACTTAATTTTTTGTGCTTAATTTAAAAAAAAAAAAAACCAAACAACCAAACACAAACATATAGCAGACTGAACTATGCATCAGATTCCAACAAAGCAAAATACATAAAAATGAAAACCAATTATATATAAAAAACAAAGTGCAGATAAACAGAACTGCCATTTTGTCAGCAACAGCTTTACAGATGTTTGAAAAGTTAGTACCTAACAGTTTGATAATTAATAGTCCACATGGAAAAGCCATGGGAAGAGAAAGCTGCTAGATTTAGAAGAGACAGAAGGGAACAGCAAGGGTTCTATGCATAAAAACTTTTGTTGAAGTCAGTGGAAGCTGGTGTGCAAAGAAAGTAAGAGGTTAGGGATTTATGATCAAGTTTAAAAGTCAACAGGAGTGAATCCTATAGTAGCACTGACTATTTGTTTCTGGGCAATATCATTTGAACAAAAATATACATTCTCAATGCAAGCTTTTAGCTGCAGCATTTAGGCATATAACTTCTAAAAAATAAGACAATAACTTTATTTAATAATGCTTTATTATAAGAACTTAAAAACATAATGAATACTCAATGAATACTGAAAGACATCTTGTGACAGGTTATCTAAAAGGTCACCAACTTCTGTGCCAATAATTAGCTCATTGACCTACGAATTCTTCAATGCTTAACAATACAATGAGCTACAGTTCTTTTTCAGAGACAGCAAGTATTGCCTCAACCAATAAATACTAGTTTATCACTAGAGCAGATCTACCTCTAGACTTCGTAGCTGAGAAGAGGATCAATACAATTTCTATTCTCTTTTCTATGAGAAAAATGATGGACAGTCAGGTCACATGGGAGAAACAGAACTAAAGTCTCTTAACCTTCAATTCAGTGTCCTGTCCCATGGATCCACATTCATACCAGCTGCTTTTAAACACTACTATTAATACTATACTAAAGGACTCATATAATCAGAGCCCTCCAGATATACTACAAATATTTTCCCATAGATAAGTTTAGAACAGTATTAAACTGCAGAAATATTGTCCTGACCACGCACCACAGTAAAAAACAGGAACTTCCTTTTATTGAATGGATGGCAGAGAGTGACAGCCCGAGTGAGTCTCTTACCTTGAAGTCGTTGCATGACATTGGCAATATCCCTCGATCTTGCTGCTTGTCGGGATGAGGCCATGATCTCTTTGCAGTGAGTCCACCTTCCCTGACAGAAGTTTGCCTCCAAGCCACTGATCTTGGTGAGATGAGGATCTTGTAGGGCTCCCTGTTAGCCTTCAGCCCTCAGCATGGCTGGGGTAGTCAGATGCCTCCAGCCCACCCTAGCCCTTGCAGGGCCAGGGAACAGCACCGGTGAGCAACCTCAGCGCCTGAGAAAGAAAGTACCAAGCTCAGAAGAAACTTTTACCATCTCTGCAAGACTAAGAGGTCTGAGACTTAATAGCTATTTTAACCTGTAAAGCATGGTATGTTTTGTGCATACTGTACAGCCCAGCCAGAGACACAATTAATGCTGAAAGCTTCCTTGGCAATCATCAGCAGAATGAAGCTACAAAAACAAATCATTAAAAACAATTGGCAATGCACCAGACATCAATGCTTTCCTGAGGATGCTTGTGGATGTTGTTTTAGAAATAACGTTATACATATTAAAAGTAATACTGTAATATTTTTAATGTAAATAATATTACGCATAAGAGGGAAAATGAAACCACTTGTAAAATCCAAAAGCTGTACAACTCTCATTCTATTTCACCATGGTAGAAAGGAGCACGTAATAGGAAGTCATTGGTCAAGATAAACCCTAACTCCACTGGACTATGTCCTCTAACACAAACTACTGAGATTAATTTACTTTATCATTAAATAAATTGTATTTACATTCATTTTTCTAGTATATGATGATGTTGTATTTTGGGTGATTTAATGTCAAAAGCTGCGAACTAGAACTTCTACATAACACTGTTGTAACTATAATAGCATCTATGTGACCATAAATCTGGTCTAAAAAAATACAGTTAGATTCTTCAGATAACGTTATCAATAACATCTTCTGAGGAACAAGTACACATTATATATGCCCCGTTTTTGTTTTTAGAAAGAAATTAGCATAAAGACACCAAGAATTATTGTATTCATACTACACATACTGGGTGCATCCAAAATTCAAGATGGTATGCCATGGATTGATACCAAAAATATGACTGGGTTTATTGGTGTTGTGCACTTTTCTCTTTCCCTGGCCCCAAGGTCTGATGGAGAACAGAGTCTTCCAACATCAGGCAGACAAGCCTTTAGGCTGCACAGCTTTAGGCACACTGAACTGTCCCAAAGGAGCTGTGTCAACATGTAAAGGCTGCCAGAGGAAATCACGTTTCAACATTTCCCTTTCTGACCCTTCAAACCCTGCCTGACCCACGGAACTCCTTGCTTTCCCTCTCATTGCTGTTTTTATTTAATGTTTGCTTTGTATTTCGTATACGTAAGCACTGATCAGGCCAGCAGACCCAAGCTGGCTTTAATTGAGTGGAGCTGAGTGAATCATGCTTCTGACAGAGCAAGGTGCAGAACAGACCGTGAAGTTCACCCGTGTGCATAGGCTGCACTCCTGGATGCTGTGGCCAAGCTCATACTGTTACCCACTCCAGCCACATTACTGCTATTTTTGCTTATGTCTACACTTGCACAAGACATCTGGATGCTTATGTCATCTCTCTCTCCTTATGCATGCCTGGTTCCTCCTGCAGGTGCCTTGGCCCTTCCCTCCCCCCTCGTTCCTTCCCATGTTTGTGCTGCACGCTTCTTGGGGTGCACAGAGACTGTGTGCATCAGTCACCATCTCCAAAACATGTAAAGGAGCCCTGGCAGCTGGGAGGCCTCATCCTTCTGACAGCTTGGCATGATCAGGTGCCACCATCACACCTCTTGGCCGCAGCACTAACTGGGGCTGATGGTCCCCTGGTGTTGCTGAATCGCCACACAGAGCATCAGCAACCACGGCTCTCTTCCACAGCTGACAGCAAACAGTACACAACTTGGTGAATGGGGAGGAGGGGGAGGTTTTCTGTTGCTCTTGTCTACATATGTCAGTTTGGTGAACTTCGCTTCATTGGCACTATTTAAATGAAACATCAGGTTTTCTAAGCCCATTCAAACCAGAAATATTAAAAACAAGGTGGGTTAACTGAAGCCTTGCTTCTGCAGCAGTGGCACTGCTAACATTTTGAGCGGTAATGTAAGTGAGGTACAGCAACTTTTAATAGCAAGCTGCTAGACTAATCATTGGGCAGAGATAAGGGGTATTAAAAATGCCTTGTCTGACTGGTTTTTGGCAAACAGCAGTAACGATATCAGAACGCCAGCCCACTCGCACCGTGACAGAGCTGGTGTAAACCGGCTGTACATGAGCAGATTTAGAGGAGCTGTGGAAGATGCTGGTCTAACTTCAAGTTAAAAATGTCTGGGAAATTGTAACGAAGACACATGTTCAATCTACTCATACAGCAGGCTGAGTCACTGTGCAGTGATAACTGGCAGACTTGAAATTAATAATTTAGCTAGCTGATATTAAATTATACGTATGCTGCATAAGAAGAATCTGCAGTTCTAAATATGGCTCCTCATTCAAAAGCTCCTTTGCAAACAGGGGAATTAACTCATTTAAAGAAGACACTAAGTTACTACAGGTGGTAAGGAAATATTCTCATGTGCACTGTCACCTCCACAGGCAGAAAAACCACAGCTTGGAGCATAGCAAAGACATCAGTGAAAAAGATGAAACAAAGCTTGATGCACCCTTCTTACCTGACTTCAGCCAACATCTAAAGCTCTATAGAGCAAAAAACCTACATGCACAGTCAGCTATTCAATGAAATTCAGAATTTTTTTCCTGACTTCTACAAATAGTTAAAAGCTGCAACAAAAGATCTTTTTTTTTACCAATGAAAGATTATATTTTTCAGATTTGTAAACACTGAAATCTTAATTAAATATTCTCATAACTGTTACACAAAATAATTTGCAATAAATGGAATGACTTTTTCATTTCAGTGCCAGACACAAAGATGTATCTTCAGATGGATATGTTTTGAAAATGCACAGGTTTTAGGAAAAGTGTATAGCTTAAATATCATAAATCTTAGCCTGAAATAAACCTGAAGGACTATAGGAGCTATTCACTGCTTTAGCATGCAACAAATGATTATTCATTATTAATAATTATTAATATTTTGGTCTGAACATACAGGGAATGAATATACAAGAGTGAAACAATGGTTTCGCATATAAATGAGGGGGGTATTACATTTGCCACTTATCTGTATTTAGTGGATAAAGTTACACTGACACCATCTTCTTACATTAATGCCCCAGTACTCTTTTTTTAGATGAAAAGGTAGAAACCTGAACTACTTCTCTCACATAAAAACCATTAGGCCTAGCAATTAGCTATAGTAATATGCAGTTTACAATCCTCTGTACTTTATTGTTTCTCTTTTCAAAAACCAGAAAAGTAATACGTCTCTTTTATGGAAGAGATAAGAAAAACACTAGATATATTACAGGTTAACTTTTCCAGGTCCCCAGTGTAATTCTCATTTTTTCATTGTGCTAAGGAGTGCTTTGAATTATGTGCAATCAAAAAAATAATATATTTTCCTTTTATTGGTAAACCTAGAATACCATTGGCAAGACCGAGTTGTATTTTATCTTTTTTTCTCAAAGTTTATAAAACATATTAAAGAAAAACAGACAGGCCTGTCAGCACAGCAGTTCCAGAAAACCAGAGAGACATCTGCTAGGTGCAGACAACATATAACATGTACAACAATGGCTGAAGATAAACCTGACCAAAACCAGGGTAAAAAAAAAATCTCTGACTACCCTTCATCTTAGCACAAATTAAAAATTCCCACTACACCAGGTTGCTGCCACATATAGCAGTCTGGCAAAGACTGCTACTGGTGTAAAGCACAGTAGTACCTGAAAATAGAATTTTAGTCTTCTATAATCTCCAGTTTAGCAGTAATGGATAAAGAAACTCCAGAAAAACAAGGATAAACACAGATAAGCAAATAAAGCTATTGATGAAAGCAAGAAATAGGTGGCAGGCCGTGAAAGGACTATTTCTAATCTAGGACATATCAAAAAGAGATATTTGAGAGGACAAAAACAAGAGTAATAAATTCAAGGAACTCCTGCAGCTAGAAGTAATTTTCAAATGTTACATAGCTATAAGAAATACAGTGGAATATCTAAAATAACTATAGGACATTAACTGAACAGAATCCCAGGAATGACAGAAATAAGGTCAATTGCTGGAGTGCCATTATATATTAACAAAAAGCAGACTTCCCTGGTAATAAACAGTGGTACAGAACCGATCAAGTAAAAAAAAAAAAAAACAAAAACCACACACACACAAAAAAACAAAAACACAACAACAACAACAACAAAAACACAACACATTTCCAGGAAAGACTTTCTGAACATGCTTTACTACTGCAGTGCTAAAGGTCCACTTTGATCCACAGGTTCTGCTTCTGAAACATAAGAGATATTGGAAGTACTGCCAGAGCAATAGAAGCTGCTGGAATGGATGCAATTCTATCAGACAGCGGTGATCCTGATGTCAGTCAGGAATAAATGATTCACATGAAGGTAGGAACCAGAATTTTCTGAAGGTCATAACTGCATTTTTAAACATCAAATAATCACAGAACCAGCTATTTTAGATCATGTTTTAGTGTGTGTGTGTGTGGGGGGGGGGGAGTGCTACTCTTAGAAAACAGCTCTGACTAAGGAAGTGATTGATGTAGTCCAAAATATTATAATAACCTGAAGCACATAAGAAGTTCAAGAGGTGATCAAAAGAGAGTGTGCTTAAAAAATAAACAAAAGGGAAATCAGTTACAGACACCAACTAGACCGAAGAGCACAGTGTCTTCCCTGTGAAGCAGGCTGGGCATTTCCTTAAGTCCAAGGTCCAGTAATTATAGACCTATGCAGGGCAGAATAAAACTGCTCCAGACATAACTGGAAAAGTCATCACTCAGAAATAAGCGGGCAGAAAAAAAGAATGAGAAGAGCTCTGCCATGGTGTATGCTGTCTACAGGGATGAAGAGAGACATGCTGAAAGACCAGCTGAGCTGGACTTAGGAACTAAAGACTGCAAGCAAATGTTTATTAGCCAGATAAGTAAAAACAAAGTAGAAAATAAGATCAAGTGGAGATTAATTTGCCTCAGTTAGTATTATACTGGTTTTCCTACTGAAGACAATTCTGATAGACAAAGGCACAGCAGAAATGGAAACAGTATCACCTAAAATCAAAATTAAAAATGGAAGAACTTGAAAAATTAATCCCAGAATACTGAAAACTGGTAGCTGATGCATTGAGAATCTATTTGTAAATTTATTGGAATAAATCTGTCAGGCTACAGGTAATGCTTACTGGATATATTAAAATTAGGAGCTAGGATGAAGTAGTGGGGTAGAATGATCCAAAATGATTCTTACACTGTCTTCAAAGAAAATGTAGTACCTCCTCAGTGGTCTTCCAAAATCCAGGCCAGCAGAAGAGTCCCTTTGGTAATTGTTTCAGGTGGCTGAATTGCACATCTGTGGTTGTTTGCTTAAGCACAACGTACCACAAGTCAGTGCATACTGGAACTTTCCCAAGTCCAATGGGACATAACTGTGCACTGCATAAGATAATGGAAAAAAAATTCTGGCTCTGAAAGGTGTTTTTGATAGTTGAATCCTAACACCTTCACTCTCTGTTTCCTTTCACTACTGCATGGATTGCCTTTGAATAGAAAAAGGTGGAAGAAGAGACAGATTACGACAATTGACAAAGAACACATTGAAACAGGAACACTAAAACAAGATGATCTCACTGACCATCCAATGCCAAACTGACTTGATGTGCAGCAGTTACTTGGAGGTATTGAAATTTGTCTTTCTTGGGGAGCATAGGGAGGGTGAGAGAGAGAAGTTCAGATCATGTCTGGAGCTCCAAATTATTTTGGTTCCACTAGTTATGCTTCAGCTTTGTTTGGAGTTGAACAAAAGTTCTTCATAAGGTTGAGGGTCTGCAACAGCAACTAATAATTTGGAAGATTTAAGGTAATTTGCATATCTGACATTTAAATCTGTGGCATATATGGCACATAATTTTTCTATGCTTTACCTATAACTGTACTGTGGTATTCGAAAATTATTTGTAGGACCCTAGTCATGCACACACTATGCATGTATTTACATTTCAGCAAGTAAGCATTTTCTTTTCTACTTTCTATTGTGTTTTGGGGGGATGGGCAAAAATAAGTGGTGTGAAGCTGTGATTCTTGTTTTGAAAGCTGTAATTCCATTTGAACAAAAAAAATGCGAAGTGTTCTAGGAGAAAACAGAAAGCAGAGATTTGCTATATTTTTTAAAAATTGGCAGAACACACGTTAGATATATTCAAAGAAAGGTCATTCACTGTCTTTCTGCTACAAAAAGTTAAATACAGTGTATACTACAGTTTAGTAGTCTCGCTATTGAAATTCTGCAGGAATACATTATAGTTTATATAGATGCTGGTAATAGCAGGAGACTGAGATCAGTAGCTCATTACCTCCTACAAACACAGGATATAATCCTTGCCTCAAAGAGCTTACTATCTGTGCAAAGACAGGCCAAGATTAAGATCAGAGGTCACAATACACAAACAAATAGGACAGAATGAAGTTCAGATATAATACGTAAGCTGGTTAATAGTAGGAGAGCCATTCTGGTTTTTCTGTTTTAATACTGATATGGCACCTAGGATTTCTGTGGCATAATACAGCAGAAGGCTCTTGCAGAAGCATATCTGCAGGAGGAAAAAAAAATGAAAGACCACTAAAACAGAAAACACCAAAGCGTCTCAGGAAAGGGTGGGTCAAACAGAGTTTGAGATAAGAAAGTAAGCGTCAGTTCTTTGGTATTTCTGCACATCTCCCAAGCAAGAAAGCTTAGCTGAAGTTTAGTTTGTGAGCAAGGGGCAGATACAGCTGACATATGAATAGAAAAGGGAAACACTTCTGTTTTCCCCATAAAACCTGTGCTTTTGAGTGAAACAAAGGCAAAAGTTCAATTGCTTCAGAGATACACTGCTGCTTTTATTTTTGTGACCTCTAAGGAGAAATGAGTTTTGTTGCTAGCCATGGTAACAAGGAAGTATGGAATTATTTATGTTTGAGGTATGTTCTTTCCCAATAATTACAGCCACTGTGCCAAAAGAAATAAAACAAAACAAAAAAACCCAAACAAACAACCAAAAAAAAAAAAAAAAAGAAAGAAAAAAAACCACAAAAAAACAACCACCAAAAAAATGAGTCACAACTGACTTCCTTTAATGAAGTATAACTGAGATGGGTTAACGTGGTGTCTGTTGAAAGGGTGAATATATGCATACATCTTTTGGGAAGCCCTGTAGACCTATGGTGACCACTCTCACTGCACTAATCTTGGAAGTTCTCCAGAGATTCACACCTTGTTCAGTGCCTCACCCAACGAGATCCTTCTCAGGGCCTGGCACGCTTATCTTCTCCCCAAATGCATTTAAATACTCGCAGGGTGTTGCTCCTCCTTCCCTGTGCACCTCTGCTGTGCCTGGCCCAGTATCAAAGTGTTACTTTCTTTGAGCAGTGTACTTGCTGGCACGCTGTCTAACTCAGCGTAGCTCCAGTGAAGTTCACAGGAAGATGCTTTTAAGGTCCCAAAGTACAAAAAAACCCAAACAAACAAAACGCAAACAAACAAACAAATCCTTTGAGGATTCTCATATTTAATAAAGTAATGCTGCATCAAGGTGTACAGTCATGATGAGATTCTTGTGCATGTATTAAATGCATCAGTCCAAACCATTACTGGCACATACCACAATTACTCAAAGTAAAAATAAAATAACATTTTAAAAGTCACAAACGTATTTGGGTTTCAGAGTGATTAATACCTATCCATTGGTATTTTATACTCAGCAACACAGAATTGCCATTGGTATATATGACCTCTGAAGGTAATGTTAAACAAACCAGCCAACCAACCGAGATGCTAGGAACAGGAATTGAAAGAATAGGAGGGAAGTGGAGAGATTATTACTTCTACTTTCACATCTAGCAGAGTTTGCAAAGATAAGAATTGAATCACTCCGACACGCAGCACCACGCTCATTCTGGAGAGCTCCTTTTTCCAGGAGAAACTTCAGTGCTTTAAGGAATGTGTTAGACATCCCATATGACAACAGATATGGACTCTTAGTAAGTAACTCTACAAATTTTAACACTTGTACCCCATAAACCAGTTTTGTCAGCACACAAAAATTAGTACAATACGCAAAAAAGCATTTCTGTTTACCAATTAAAAAAACATAGTGCCCTGATATTCTCTGTCCAGTGACAATATTTTAACATGGTTCATCAGCATTTATAGCTTGGGATCTGTTTAAGTGTTTAAGTGCAGACGAGAATCCTGAAAGTAATTACCAGAAATCACAGAAAGCAAACAGTCCATCACTAGTACTACTACAGGAAACTGTGTGCCTGTTAAGAGTCTTTCAACAGGCTCGGCACTTGAAAAGTGCTGGCAAGCAACCAGAAGCACCCCATACTACTTCCCTGCAAGCCACACAGGTAAAAATCCCTCACACTGATGAGCACTGGAGTTTCCCTCAGCATCACATAGATGATTTACATAAGTAATTCCACACCAATTTGCAAAATCTGGTATAACAGATTACTAATAGTCCTTGCAAGCACTTCTCCCTAGCATGAATATGGTTACAAATATGGTTGTCAAAATCCTAGTAACAACCTTGTATGTTAGTATTCCAGCAGGTTTTACCTCTGAGGAGTTACCACACATACCAGGGAGCCTATGGGCTATGCGTCTTTGTTGCAGTGCACTTTTCCTTTTTGCATCATCACTGCATGCAACCCAGCCTAAAACTGGCTTTTTGGGAGTGCATGTGAATAGTCACATCTTCCTTGATAAACTACATTTTGGCCTGCAGTGTGTGACTGAGCATAAAAAACGAGTATCTCTGCAACGCACACATGTGCATTTCAGGAGGCGCACCGCAGCCCTCCTCCGGGATTTCCTACCCCCGTGCTCAGAAAGAGCAAAACCTCAAACCCACCGAGGAAAACGGGCAAACTCCGCAATCACGGCAGCGAGTTTCAGATTAACCTCAAGGCATGTTGACGCAGGGAGGGAGAAGGCGGCTGGGGGGCAGCCGGGGGATGCTGCCCCATGGGGGTTCCTCCTTCCAAGCCACGCTCCGGCTGGCGACCCACGAGCTCACCCGGACCCTCCGAGGCGGCGGCCCCCACCGAACGCCCGCAGCCCCGTGGAACCCCACGCCCCGGCCCCACAGCTGCAGCAGCTGCTGCTGCCGACGCTCCCTACCTCCGTCCGCCGCACCGTAACGTACCGCGCTGCTCCGCGGCTCCCTGCGCCCGGCGCGGCTCCCTGGTTACCGAGCACAACCCGCCCCGCCCCGCCCCGCCCCACAGGTGGGGGATAGCGGGGGTGGAGAGAGGGCGGTGAGCGGAGTGGTTGGTTATGCGGGCTGTGTGCGCGCCGTGCCCTTGCGGCGTTTCCCAGGCCCCGGCCGCGCTGTCACTTCTCCCCGCCGGCCGCCGCCGCCTCCTCCAGGCTGCAGCCCGTCCCCCACCGCGGTGCCCCGGCCCCCTCTGTCCTTGCGCGCATCGCGGGGGGGCCGCGCCCCGCCCTGCCGCGGCTGCAGCAAGGCCGGGGCGGCTTGTCCGGGGGCGGCTGCTTTGGCCGCTGTGCTGTGGAACCGGAGGATGCGGTAGCGGCCTCAGCCCCGAGCCTAAATACCCCGAAGTGTGCTCGAGCGAGTAGCCAAAATACTTCTGAGAATGGCTGTATGGAGCTGTCACTGCTAATTACTATTACTAGTCAGATTGCTATTATTATTGTTGTATTACATAGCGTTCTGTGGGGCATTGCCTTCGGCGTAGGCTCCAGAGCATCATCGTGTGTAAGGCAGGGAGCTGCGCAAGCAAACTGGGGCACCGGCACTTACATAACAGCAGCAGGACAGAAATACTGGAAGGAGCTGGCAAGACCGTCTGCCACTTTCGAGCTCAAACCATGCTAGCCATGCAACAGTATTTATGCCACCGGTATAAAATGTGATTCTGCCTCTTCAAAAGACATTGCACAAATGCTGGGAATTGGTTATGCTTTTTCCCTCCTTCATTTTTATTGTTATAGTTAAGGCTAGCTTCATGCAGGACAGAGAGGATATTTTTCTGCTTAAGAGATGGATCATCTCTGGTCTGTATCATTGTGGAAGAAAAACACTCATACAGAGCTGAAATGTAGAAGCCAGGAGAAACAGTGCCAATGTAGCTCTAAGTTTTCATCTTTTCTGGCAGTGCTGCAGTGATTCTACAACATTAGCATGCAGGGTGTTTACTGAGTGGACGGATGCAATCTGAGTTCAGCAGCAGAGATTACTCAGCATTGTCCCTTCCCTTATTGCTAGTCATGTTAATGGTGCTACCCTTGTGAGATCAACCCTTACACTTGTGGCACCTGTCCCAACACAGTACGCAGTTACAGATCACACACTTGGAACCAGGATACTGTGTGGAAGAAGCTACAGCAAGATTCTTGTGAACCTGGGGCGTATGTATCTAGGTCACCTCCAGCCACCCACAAAAATTGTCTCTTCCTGGCAATGAGTGTAGCCATGCGTGTTGGACCTGAAATTTTCCTCCTCTTGGGGACTGTGGGTTTTTTGTTATTGTTTGGGTTGGTTGGTTCTGGTTGGTACGTTTTGGGTTTTGTTGTTGTTGGGGTTTGTTTGTTTGTTTGGGGTTTTTTTGTTTCATTTTTGTCTTGTTTTTTGTGCAGGAGGGGAACCATGAAGCCTTTTTCACCCAGTCTTTTCTTTTATTGTTTGTCCTGCTTCTTTGTCTTACCCCATGCCAGTTGCAGCATCAAAGATGGCAAAGAAAATTGATAGTGATATGCTTCTGAAGTTCCTCTTTCCACATGTCCCTTTTGGCTGAATAAATTCCTCACTTTGCTGTCTCTTTCTGAAAATGCCATTTTATCTTCCTAGGTTAATAGTGTAAGTATTAACATGAGAGAGAACATCTTCACTACAATAGCTTAGACTTTGTATAATAATACTACTACTATCATTTGAAGCAATGCAAAGTACTTGCTAGTGTAAGGTTCCTTCATTCTCTAAATGGCAGCACTATGTGTTACGTTGCGTATTTTAAATATTCAGCTAAAATGATTGAGGTATGTTCTGCCTATTCATTATAGCAGGAAACCCACAGAAACCTTACTGATTTCTGTATAGCTATTTTGAGTTTAATATGCAGAAAAGAAGATGTGGCTTATTTAAATCTCTTCCTCTTTATATATTTCATGAGAATATAATGCCACTCCAGTTCATCCTATTTGTTCTTATACCAAATAATCAACTCCAGCTATGTATAGAGCTGGAGTCCACCCTGTATAAAAATATATTCCAAACTAAGGTGGCAGCCATTGTAGGATTCACTGTACCTACCTTGTTTAAAAAAAAAAAAAAGTTTTTAAAACCCTAGGGACAATGCACTACAATTTATCACCACTACTTTTCTTATTTTGTGTTTAATTGTTAAAAAATCATGAACTGAAACTGTTGCCAATAGGATGTTTTTAGACAGACATTCTGGAAGGAAAGAGGATTATATTTGCTAATCTATAGCAGTTCTGGCAAGAGGTCACCTCAATTTCCATGCATGCTCTGTCATTATGACTGGGGATTTTTGGAAAGGAAAAGCTAGAAACACGTTTAGATAATTTTATTTATTTTAAATTAATGACATCCTTACTCTAAGCATATACTTGATTCCATTAAGGTTTTAAATATGCTTAATGTTAAGGAGTCAGATGAGGATTCTTTACTGGATGATGGCATTGATTAAGGTGAGAAGTAAATATTACTTCCACTGTAGAGACAAGAAAGAAAACAAGAAGTCTAGTAATACAGGCAGTTAGAGGCCTCTTACTGCGTCCAAAGCAAATTATTTAGTGTGCAACACACTTTGAAGAGCACTTGGGTAAGAAGGTGCCAACTAAGGACAGGTGGCAGCCAAATGAGCTGCCATGGTGGACAAGTCAAGCCAGGCACTGAAGGATGGTCTCCCCCCTCTAACTAACCCATCTTCTGAATAGTGTGGTAAAGCATTACAAACCACAAGGAAATATGGCCAGTATCACCAATGCTGGCTCTGTGTAAGGGACAGCAGAGCACCACTGAGGGCTGCTGCTGCTTTTAGCCAAGACACAAGTGAGGTCTCTGGCACTGAAAAAGCCAGAGCACTCTTCCTCAGAAGAGAAATACTGCCTTTAAAGGAGGTAAAGTAACGTTTTGTTTTGCCTCACTGTTGTATCACTCTGTCCAATTCTGGTTGACAGACTTCAAGAAATATCTAAACCAAGTAGAGACAATCCAGAGGACAGCCATTAGAATGGTGGAAGGTCTAGAAGGCATGATTCAAAAGAAAAGACTGAAACAAGTGTTTAATCTAGAGATTAGAAAGGCACAGGATGTATAAAAGCATTCAAAACCACAAAAGGAACACTACAAAAGAAAGGGAATAGTCTCTTCTCCGTGTCCCATAGTGCACAGGACAAGAAGTAATGTGCCTAACTTGCAGCAGGTGAGGTTGTCATATCAGAACTGAAAATTTTAGGAGGAAATAAAGCTTTGCACCACATGCAGTAAGGAGGAAGTCAAATTTGCATCACAGGAGATTTTAAAGTACAGACTAGGCAAGCACCTTCCTGGAAAGCATTTTTATTTTTTTGATACTTTGTTGGGGTGCAGAACAGGATATCTCTTTAGGTGTCCTGGTGTCTTCCGAGTCCATTTGCTGAGACTTTGTGAATGCTGAGACTGGTTTGAGCAACAGAGCATACCCTTCTTTCTGCAGGTTTTGCAGCAAGCGGTAGTTGCCACTTCCTTCCTGTCCTAAACTGTCACACAGCATCGATGTGCAACATTAAAACGTTGCCACACGCCTCCTGAGAGGTGGGTGCAATTCTACATCTCCTTTTCCTGTACTGTAGCAAGTATAAGTGTATAAACTGTATAACTGTATGAATTTTTCTACATAAAAGTTTTGTGCATTGTATGTAAACATAGTTACGTGTGTTTATGTTTTATATTTAATTATAACAAAATGTGGGTGAACAAACTTTGTCAATGAAGATACAATTAGAAGCCAGAGAATACATCCCCTCTAAGACAAACTATATTGAATTACAGGAAGTATAGCAACAGACCATTTAACTTTCCTTGCATTGCGCTGAAATGAACGAAAGTAGTGGGATGATATTACACAAAAGTGAAATTGGAGTAGAAAATAATCAAGAAAAAAAAATCTGCAAAACTAGTACATAATGCCATGGTATACGGTATGTTCTTGTAAGTGAAGTTATCAAACTTCTACCAGCTTAGAAATGCCTAATTAAGATTTAAAGCTCTGTAGAAGTACAGAATGAGCTCAGTCTAGCATATGGCAAGAGTCGAGCTAAAACAAATGGCATTTACTTCTAATGTTAGTTACATCGTTATTGCAAGAAACTCATTATATCTACTTGAAATTTATTGTTGTGCCAATTTTTCCTCATTTATGCTTCTTAAGTTACACTAGGTTGGAAAATATTTCTAAAAACTCGAACTCTTAAATATCAATGAAAAATGGACACCCCAATATTGTTTAAAATAGGACAAAAAAGTTATTATTTAAAGGTCATAAGCAAGCAGAAATACTACCAATCTAAAGATTTTTTATATATATATATAATATATATATTTGAATTTCCATTAGGAGCTGCCAAATCCAGTAGTTGAATAGCAGCAAGGCTGCCACAGTTCTACATCCGCATGTTCAGCCAGTAGCAAGGCTGAGTATGTACTCCCAATAAATGCATACTCACCATTTACCTATACATACACACGTAGCTGCATGTGCAGTTCAACAGGGACCTAAACTCCAGCACTCCTGCAGACACTAATGATAGGACTGACCTCATCCTGTTTTCCTCCTGGCTGATCAGAGTGAAAGCCTGTTAGTGGAAAATATATGCAAATACATATAGATCCATAAAGTGTGGATCCCTCCAGTAGCTGACTTTAAACACTCAGCTGGGCCAGTGCCTGTCCTTGGCTTCTGGTTTCCCCAGCTGCCAGCACCTGGGTATGCTATCTCCCGAGAACACAGCCCCACTCCTCCTGCTAATACAGACTGGTTTACACACACACACGGGCACCTCAAATGACTGGATCTCAAATTCCCTCTAGTAGCTGGCCTGTACCTCCTGGGCCCTCCAGTAGCCAACTCTCAGACCCCTGGTCCTTCCAGTACCACAGACACTCCAATATTTGGCTCTTCGATTTCTTATCCTACTTTCTGGCTGATGGCGTTTGGTGTTTGTTAGTGATTACGTACATTGACATTCACACCCATGCACACTGTGCATGTTTGACAGTCTTTGCAGGTGCCAGCGACAGAGATGCATGGACCCCTGTGGCACCCAGTCCCACTCCAGTTGCTGTACGCACCCCTGCACACAGAACAGGGAGCCCCTTACCCAAGAAAATAGCTAGAAAATAAATTTAATGAGAAGTCGGGGCAGACTGCACTGATTTGATGCAGGGAATGGCCAGACAAGCCATTTCGCTGACCAGCAGCCTACTCACAGGACACATTTTTATCTCCTTATTCCTTTATTTTCCCACAGTCCTCCAACCACCCTTGTGCCTCCAGGCTCCTCTGTGTTGTGGAGATGAGTCTTTAACACATAACCTAACGTTTTTAAATAATGCTTCAGCTTAGAAATAGACCAAAAAAAACCCAAAAACAACCAAAAAACCAAAACCAAACTGTTTAAAAATTAAAGTCGAACATGATAAAAGTAACGCGTTTGACATAAAACAGCAGTACAAAGCAAACGTGATCGGATGGTGCCACCATGTGGACTGTATCAAAAAGTTCTTTTCTTTAGTGCTGGGCTAAAAAGATGCTGCAGGACAGTATAAGAAGTTTTCGAGTACCAAAACTGAAGTTATTTTGAATTTCCTTACGTTCTAATAGAGACAAGATGTCTTTGTCTACAGTGCCTTTGAACAGCACTGGGCAGAATTTCAGCTGGCACTCACCTCAAGCAAACCTGGACAAATGTCTCATTAGGAAAAGTGATAAAAACTTGGTGAATTATTTTCTGGTCATGTAACACTAGGCAGAATAATTGCATTTCTTTACTTGTTCAGAATTACATGTGTGAACAGAAAAATAATTTAGCTTAAAATATTTAAAAAGATAAAATAATTACTTCTCTGAAATGCAATAGTATAGTCAAACAACAATCCCTTGTGGTAAAAATAATAAGACTGAAACCACAGCGTATGTCAGTGGTCACAGTAAAATCGTGATTTGGAGACTCAAGTAAAAGACTAAGCTGATAGGAAGGAATATTGGAGAAATCAGAAGATGTGGAGGTGTCTTGTAAAGTCTAATCTGAAAGAACATCTAAACAGAAACAGAGAACAGAATGTTTAATAAGAGGTGAGAAGCTTGGTGTGCCACCTGAAGCAGCTGCAGTGCCTGACAAGAGCAAACCTAATGTTGTCAAGACATGAAAAGGAAGATGAAATCAGTCAGTACCCCTTGGTAAAGCATTATTTTTTAAGAAGAATTGGCTTTTGAACCTTTTTGCTTTCCTTCAGTTGTTACAAGCAATATATGAATGTAGTGTGAGGCTTATGTCCCTGATCGTACAATATCTACCTTCAGGAAACCCTGGTCCCATGATTTTTCATGACCTGTAATCAGCACATTCAGGATTCTTATCCATCAGTATCATTACTTGACTGTCAACTGACTGGTAGTGACTGTTCTCTGTCACTGTCATTATGCTTGCAGTTCCAAAGCTACGTTTTCTGACTTCTATACTGGTCTTGATACAAAATGTATCAAAAATGATAAAAAAATATTTAAAATATATTAAATATTTTAAATGACGACGCATGAGTCTGAGCCACTGTATACTATATGTGAGTGAAAGAATTTATCAAAAGTCTTTTTTGACCTAATTTTGAATATATTTTAAATTCATCAGGTAAGAGAAGCATCTTGGTATTCATGAGAACTTCCATCATCTCTGTGCAATTTATCTTATCAGGTATTCTTTTCTACCTTTTGATGTTGACAGGTAGCACCAGAAGTTCTCAGCAGTGTCAGGATTCTTCTATAAGATATACATGCTTTTCATCATGGTAATTTTCATGCAGGAGTGTGAAAATCTTACGTCTTGTCAAATAACACATAATGAATAGGAACCTTGGTGCTTTCTATGAAAAGGTGAAGTATAGAGAGCCTTTTTTTTTTTCAGATGGTGTTGTTTAAAACAATATTACAACTTCTGTAAAAAACAAAGTTTATTTAAAAGAAGAGTTTAAGAAGGAAGAGTAAAAAAGAATACAGAGACAGTGAAAAATAATGGTATACAAATCTCACGTATACGGAAACAGACAGGAATTTGCCTAAGAGCAAACACTTCTTGAACTGATAGATCAAATCTAAGAATAAAATAATAGGATTTCTAGTTGGCCTATAGAAAGGCCAAGCAATATTGAAAGAGTAAATTAGTGTGCCCACAAAACTTTTTTCTTTGCTGTCTAAAATTATATGTTACTCATCTCTTGCCTTGAACTGTCTCTGCCCGCTATTGCACAGTGTTGTGCTTTATCCTGAAGGTGGCTGCATTTCATGCGAGTCTTTCATCCTTACAACGTCTGAATATTTTTTCACTGGATGTCTCCTGTGTTCAACTGCGACTTAGGAATAAATTAGGTAGTTTCAAGACTACAGCTCTTATGCACTGCAACATTTATTTCAGGAAAATACTGAACTACAAGGCAACAATACAGAATATAGTTAAAATTCATCACAATAATTATTTAGTAAATATGCTCCTTCATGAGGACAAAAAGTCCCCAGAGAAACTCTTTCCTGCTCCCTCACTGCTTTGGGTGAATAACTTTTCCTGTCTAGAGGAAATAAGTGCTCGGGAGGACGAACGAGCTTTTGGAAAAGTGCTTCCCTTGAGAAAAACCTCTCCTAACTGTGTCTCTCTGATCTCCAAAAATTAAGATTTATAGCTGAAAGAGAAGCTCACACAGCCTACTGGTGATTTATATCCTTACAGTGTTTTCCTTTAAATTGCCAGTAGCACCTTTTCTAAAACTGGTCCTCCATATTATGGGGAACACTATGCACTTTGATATTGGTAGAGCTGTTTGCAGATGCCTGTCAGAGTCAGATTTATGGGATTAAAGTTCAGATGCTTTTAGGTCCTCTGTGCTAATCTCCGGAGATTTCAGAAGTTACGAGTTCTCTAAAGACAGGGGTTTTTGTTGTTTACATGATTTTTACAAAAGGAGTTAAGAGCAGGTATAAAAACCTACCAGAACAGATTGTCCTGATTTTGTGGCCAGGTTGCATTGATGGGAATGACCATACCAGCCACCACTTTGACTGGAACCTCTAATGCTAAGTGCAGCACTCCAGAAATAAAAGGGCAACCTGCTACAGATTTACCTGGACCGCCAGTACTCTGCAGCACAGACTTGCTACAGACTCGTATCCTCTGGACACAGAAAAGGGTTGGCAATGCCATCAGTAGTGGATTGCACAAGTGGGACTGTAAGATTTACGTAAAGCTGACCATATCTGCCTTTTTCACTTAATTCTTTCTGGTCATTTTGTTTCTGCCCAGGCTTTAACAACTCCAGGCCCTGTGATTTTCCTTCCATTCTTCAGTGTTTCAGTATTATAAACTTCAGGGTTTCAGATATAATGCTGAAAAACCAAATGACACTGAGGCATTTTTAATGAATTTTTTGGGTCTATTTTTTGATTCAAGAGCTCCACCTGTCCCATTCCAAAGTTTTTTTTGTTTTGTTTTGCCAGTTTCTAGACGAACGTAGCCTTAAGTACAAGATTCTAAAACTATGCTGGACTTTTAACCACAAATCTAGTAACGTGTCCAGAGGTCCAACAGTCTTGAACTCTCTGTAGTCCCACAAATAGCTCTGTTGATCAAGTTGAACCTGAACTCTGAGTCCTGAATGTAAGGCAGAGCCTACCAGGTTCTTTTATCCTCCCATCTATGCTTTAGCTTGCAGCTTTAGAGATGAACCACCTGATAATTTTCGTAGTAGACTAGGGAGGACACAGAGTTGATGACCTCTGAATCCTTGGGAGTTTTCTGTTTTCTCTTGTCTTCTGATGCAAACCATATTAGATGCTTCCCATCCCTCTTCTCTCATCTCAAAATTCCCAACCCAACTCCAGTCAGCTTGACCCATCCCAAGCAAAATCTGTCGCTGAAAAGTAGGAATGCAAAGTCTGCCTGCTTCGTTTATTGAGTGTTCTTTGAAAGAAGGAAGCAGTAAGTGATTGATCAGACAGTCAGAGGGTATTTTCTATGATATTATCTGGAAATAGACATAGGTTGCCATCACAAAGAAAGAAGCTTTCATAATATATTCCTGAGATCTGGCAACACTTGTTGTTTCAAAAGAAATGCAACTGTCTTTGTCTCTACTATCTTTGTCTTCAAAACTGGAAAGTGGAAGTATTTTTGCTGACATTAGTTCTCCCGTTACTGCTTCCCTTTACCATTTCTCATGGTTATCTAGTTAATGAATTCTCCACAATATTGCCTATTTTTTAAATCCCAATCCATGCCCTGTTGTGACAGTCCTTATCAGTCCAGAGCTGTTTGGTTAAGATCAGGTGATCTTAATTGAAAGGGTCTGCAGTCATTTCTGGTGTATGTCCTTTGATTCCACATTTTAGTCCTACTGAATGCTTGCTTTTTTAAGTTTGACCGATCTGTGTCAGTTAGTCATATTGTTGGCTGCTTTACATTTCTAAGCTATTTTATATATATATATATATGTATATAACTAATATATACTTTGCTTTTGTAAGCTGTTTCCTTACATTTTCATAATCTGTCATAATTTTATTTCCTGATCTTTTTAATTGTTCAGATCATAATTGTAAGTCTATGTAACTGATTGAATTGTAATTGTAAGTCAATTTACTGATGCAGATTTCTCTATGCTAAAAATCTGCTTAAGAAGTCTTACATCTTAGAAGTGCTCGTCCTCCAAGTTTTTTCAAGAATGAATCAGGAGTTATTCTACTGAAAGTTTCATCAGCGTAAAACTGAAAGCATGCATGAAAGTGCACACAAAACCAGTATCAAGCTCCTTGTACTTACCCATAAATTATTCTCTACATCTGGATATTTTTTTTTTCAGTCACTCTGTGCTTGAATACTCATGTTCACAACTCCTGGTCCTTGCAGCATAAAATTTATTAAGCTTACTCTCCATAACAGCAAGCCACCTGAGAGCAGTAAAAATTAATGACCCACAACAGAAAATGGTTAAATTAATTATTCACCAGTTTCCAAAGGACTGTAATTGCATTTCCATTCTCTGTGGATCTCTCCAGTTTGCTTGTTGTGGGACTGGGGTGCCCAGCTGCCTGGTGGTTACAAGTACAGATGATTGTGTGGGTGCTCAGGAAAGAGGGAGTAGCAGGGATTGTCAGGGGTGACTAGGATGCCTGTATGGGTGAGGGTGAGAACAAAGGTGTGGATGTTTTGTGTCTCTGAAGAGAGCTGAGATGTCTAGATTTGCTGCGATAAGAAGGAAGGCATAATGTGGAAGAAATGACTACTGCAGTCTTTCATCAGAGCAAAATTTCCCTAGTTAGTTTGGGAGAGAAATTCTCTGGGACTCATGGGTATGCTGAGGGAAATACAGCTTCCTTTACAAGGCACTTTTTTTCCCGCTAAAAACTGATCAAGTACCTGCTTTTGGTTTTGACAGCGTCTCTGCTTAAGCTAAGACAGACAAACAGCTCGGTGACAGCATCTTGACTTCACAGCAGTTGGTAATGGGCCTGCTCTAATGAGCTGCAGCTTGACATGCAAGGCGAGGATGACAGTCGTGCCAAATATGCACCCTGTGAAATACCTTTAAACCTTGAACACTGCTCTCAGGGGAAGGGCAAAGAAAATAATCAAAATGAAAAATATTGATGACTGGAGGCTTGAACTTCTGCTTTTCAATATGATGTTTTACTGGAGTATACAGGAAACAAACATTTGCACAACAAAGAAGAAATGCAAATCATCTTGTCTCACTATAATTTGTTTGTACAGTACTTGAGTACAACAGAGTGGTGACTGCCATACGGGATGCCTTGGGAAAACCGTAATAAGAATAATAAATAATAACAGAACCAAGAAGGCTAAGTTGTTCTGCAGGACATTGCACATGGAATTTATAGTCCTCAAAACATTTACTTACAGTGTCAAGAGGTATTTTGGCACTCTCTGTATTTTTCTGAGTGATTTATCTTTGCTTTATATACTTTAGAACATTCTGACATCATGTGCATTTTAATTTTCCTTGGGCAAATCAAAAGTACTGTAACAGAGAAATGCAAGTCTGGCAGATTTCCTCATGAGTTGCATTCCAAGCTTATTGGATTTATAGGAATAAATGGATAATCCGCGACTATGGTGTGATCCTGTCAGTCAGAGGAAGAGAGGATTAAACATTCATGACAACTGAAAGCAGTTTCCTTCAATTGTTCATCATGCCTCCATTCTCAACCTTCCCCATAGGATTTCCTCTTGCTCTAAACTTCAGAAAAGGTTTTGCTCTTCTGTATTTTTTATGGAACTAGAAAACTGACGAAAGGGGCCATAAAGATCAAATATTTGTTGTTGTTTTGCTTCATATTACTCATTTTCCTGTGATGTGACTCAGAAAGCAGACTTTTACTGTCATTTGCCTAGAAAAATGAAAGAAGTTTCAACATGTTCATCTATCCAAAAAATGCAGTCATGAAAATTAAGCAGTATATCGACAGTAAACCTAACTAAATCAAACCAAAATGTTATCTGTGGTGGCATATGATTCCATAAAGACTATTTTTTTCATGACTAGCCTGGTAGACCAGATACAAGTCTGGAAAAAATAATGAAGTAATCCAGACTTAATGCATTAGACTGCAAAAAATCCTGTTATAATGTGGCTCTGAATTATTTTTTTAAGCATTGGAATCTGTAAAAGAATTCGCTTTGGAAACAAACTTACTAAAAACATATGGACAGTAAAGATTTTGTTCTTACCATCCTTCCAATTTTTGGAAGATATTTCAGATATATAGGAGATATAAATACCCTCTAAATGCTTATCTGCCATTGCAGCACCTATTATTATAACTCAGTATGTGTAGGGATATTGTCATTAGCAACAATGTGTTTGAACTAGGTTCTTATCTAACACACATAATGAAATGACAGCAGGTAACTGTTTCTCCTAAAATTAATATTAAAAAGGGTCCCAGAAACATACCCTGAATCCAATATGCCACATTTCTTGGTATGCCTAACTGTGTGACAAAATGATGACCATGTCAATTGTAAGTCCTCATTTACATCCCAGCAAAAGAATAACAGATAACAGTCTCTGCCCACCTAGGGTTGGTATTGGGACTGATGCTGTTGGACATCTTTGTTGGAAACATGAACAGTGGGATCGAGTGCACCTTCAGCAATTTTGCCAACGACACCAAGCTGAGTGGTGTGGTCAACATGCTGGAGGGAAGGGAGGCCATCCAGAGGGACCTTGACAGGCTTGGGAGTTGGGCCTGTGCGAACTTCATGAAATTCAACAAGTCCAAGTGCAAGGCCCTGCACATGGGTCAAGGCAATCCCAAGTGCAAACACAGGCTGGCCAGAGAATGGATTGAGAGCAGCCCTGTGGAGAAAGGGGTGTTGGCTGATAAGAAGCTCGACATGACCTGGCAATATGCGCTTGCAGCCCAGAAAGCCAGCTGTATCTCGGGCTACATCAAAAGAACTGTGAGTAGCAGGTTGAAGGATGTGATTCTCCCTCTCTACTGCACTCTCGTGTGACCCCACCTGGAGTACCGTGTCCATCTCTGGGGCCCCCAACATAAGGGGGACACAGACATGTTGGGGTGAATGTAGAGGAGGGCCATGAAGATGATCAAGGGGCTGGAGCACCTCTTCTGTGAAGACAGGCTGAGAGATTTGAAGTTGTTCAGCCTGGAAAGAGAAGGCTCTGGGGAGACCCTATAGCAGCCTCCCAATACCTAAAGGAGGCCTACAAGAAAGCTGTAGAGGGACTATTTACAAGGGCACGTAGTGATAGAACAAAGGGTCATGGCTTTAAACTGAAAGAGGGTAGATTTAGTTTAGATAGAAGGAAGAAATTCTTCACGTGAGGGTGATGAGACACTGGAACAAGCTGCCCAAAGAAGCTGTGGATGCAGTGTTCAAGGTCAGGCTGGATGGGGCTTTGAGCAGCCTGGTCTAGTGGAAGGTGTCCCTGCCCAACCCAAACCATTCTGTGATTCTATGATCCTATGATGCTGTGATTCTAAAATTCCTGTTCTAATGCAATGCTACATGATGAGTCAAGTTCATTAAATTCTATGTGACAGCAAATACAGTTCTGCTCCTAAATAGTTCATACACTGTGAAGGTGAATGAGACACCTGCTGCTCGCACTAGCAAACTGTTGTCTATGAAAGAGAAGAAGTGTCTCTCAGTGTGAACCAATATAGATATATCTGTGAACATTATTTTTCAATTAAATTAAAAATTTCAGACCACCCTAGGAAGTGGGAAAAATTGATTCCATTTCATTGTATCTTTTTAAAAGCGGGTAGGACATAATACAATGGCAAGAGATTATTTTTTTTATCCAATGCTGGTAGCTTGATGCAAAATTTACAGCTCAACTGTAGAACTCTATCAGTTACTATGAAAGTGTTAAAATATGGTTTTGTTGTCATATTGAATTGCATTTGGGTGCTGTTTTATTCTCTCCCCTTACTTGGTATCTTTCTTAATGGGCAGTAGGAAGAATAGGATGGTAATCCAAATTAAGGTAATGAGTCTACTACATGTCGTGCTTCAGCACTGCAGGTCTCAGGCCGTTCAGGGGAGCAGAACTGGATGCCCCATCCTTTTACCTCTAGCCTCATAGCTGAAGACAAGGAAATGCTGTACTATGAGGACATAATGGCAAATCTCTTTCCTAGATTGTAAATTTGTGCAAAACTGGCAAATTTGACCATTAGATAAAAATTTTCCACCCATTGGAAAGCAAATTCATGGATTTTATTTTTCATCTGCTGAAGGGGAAGTAGTTCACAAGATGCATTTGTCAGAGAACAGGGAACCAAGAAGAATTTTTTGGCTTACTGATTCCAGTTCTCTGCCTCTTTAATAATTTATCAAGCTTCTACTTGAAGGTTGAATCTTGGTGAGTTTATGTCTCCATTTTACCTAATTATTCCTTGTGAGGAAAGAAATCTTAGATAATGACAGTACCTTATTTCTTCTGTTCTGGGATGGTTACTCACAATTCAGCCTTCTGATAAAATATAAGTTGTGTTTGGGGTTTTGCAGTTGGAATCCAAGCTGCTAGGTCCACATGGGCCACCACAAAATACCATGCAAACTGTTAGATGAGAAACAATGAGAGAAGTTCCTGACTTTCTGTTAGCTCCAACGAGCTCATCTTTGCTTTCTCCCTCTTTCACCTCCTTGAGTTCCCAAGGACAAACCCCATTAGGGCAACAAAGATGGTTAAGGGAGTGGAGCATCTCCCTTATAAGGAAAGACTGAGGGAGCTGGGTCTCTTTAGTTTGGAGGAGACTAAGGGGTGACCTTATTAGTGTTTATAAATATATAAAGGGGGAGTGTCATGAGGATGGAGCCAGGCTCTTCTCAGTGGCAACCGATGATAGGACAAGGGGTAATGGAATCAAGCTGGAACACAAGAGGTTCCACTTACATTTGAGAAGAAACTTCTCAGTGAGGGTAACAGAACACTGGAACAGGCTGCCCAGGGAGGTTGCGGAGTCTCCTTCACTGGACACATTCAAAACTCACCTGGACGCCTTCCTCTTTAATCTCATCTAGGTGTTCCTGCTCTGACGGGGGGATTGGACTAGATGATCTTTTGAGGTCCCTTCCAATCCCTAGCATACTGTGGTACTGTGATACTGTGATTACCCTGATGTGTAGCTGGACCCACACAAGCCTGAGGTTCTTAGGGACATGGTTTAGTCCCAGTGTTAGGTTAACGGTTGGACTCAATGACCATGAGGGTCTCCTCCAACCGAAAGGATTCTATGATTCTCATAGTGCCTACTCTCAGCACCATACCCCCTAGCTATTACTTAGGTGTGGCCATACAGTGCGGAGATGCTATTATTTTCCAGCAGGACTCACTATGCCTTCTAGTGTTAAGTATTTGAGATCTATAAACCTGGCTCAAACAATTTATTTTTGTCTCTGTCCTTAAGCTGAACCAGTGCTGAAATGCATTAACACAAAATATATATTGCTGTGTACCCTTTTTTAATTCCTTCCCCCTCAGATTCCCCCACATGTACAAATTCACAAGTACAGTCTTCAATATCACGAATATCATGAAAAACATCAATAATCTGGAAATGTCTGGCTGACAGAAAAGGAAGGGCTCTCTGCCTATTTTTATGTCACTCAGTCACCTTTCACTAGACTATGTAAGACTTCCATGTTAGAGAAAAAACATGGTTTCACATTTTTATGTTCAAGATCGGATCTAGAAATTTTGTACATGTTCCAGTAAATACAAAGGATATTCACATTCTGCACAGTGACATTATCCTCCCCGTCACGTAATGGTACATAATTAGCAATGGGGGTCTTATTTCTATGTTATGTCTCTAGGATTTCACACATCCCCAAAATTCTCATGCATTTCCTACCCACAATTCTTTCTCTGAAAAATCAGTAACGTCTAATACACTCCTGAAAACCAAGGGTCTTTCCTGAGGTGGTGATGTTACTGCAGCCATATTTCTTTTCATTCATAGCAGACATACCATATTGAAAGGTGTATTCTGATAGAGCCAGCACATGGAAGCAGGCTATTTAACCTGTAGCAGGTAAACTGAAGAAATCTGCTGTTTGATCTTGAAGAGAATTGAAGTGTGTCATCAAAGGCAGTAAATCCAAGCTGTAGTTTCTCTGTCTTTTGCCACATTATGAGCAAACTTCAAAATGGATGGTATGATGTGAGACAGGAATATTTTTAATCACTGGTCAAAACAAAAATTCCTGAGTTTTTCTTCATGCATCCGGAGAGCTGTAAAACTAACCAAGGACAAATATGAAGCTGCTGAAATATGAAACAATTAAAGGAAATCCCAGCCTAAATCATAATCTCCAGATGGAAAGTGTATTAAAAAAAAAAAAAAAAAAAAAAAAATAAAGTTTCACCTAATGCTCATTCTACTCTTTTTCATTCCTTTTTTTTTTTTTTTACAGTGAACTCTGCTTACACTTGAAATGAAAAGATTTTATGGGTTCACTCAAAAGTATTCAGCATATATATCTATGTTTTCTCAAGAAGGGCCGGTAACAACAAACAACAGAAAAACTGAAGAGTAGTTTTCAGCAAGTTGCTTTAAAATTCTGCCACGGTATTTCTTTTTTGCTTCTGATGACAGCGGTACAGCCCTTCTGTCTGGCAGTGATTGGCAGTAGATAAGATCTAGGTTCAATTTGCAGGACTTACTGATCATACTCAAACATCACCACCATGAGACCTGGCCAGCTGAAAAAATGGTTTCAACTAGATTAATTTCTATGCACCCTGTAAAGTATCTCTCCACTGCAAGTATTTTGTTGAACAGAAAACATCTAGCTGATCAGGGGTTTACTGGAGGGCAATTTTCAACTAGACTAAGGTCAGTGTTTAATTCTGGTTTACAATGATCATCTCAATAGATGGATTCAGTAAATTAACATAACTAAATTTCCTCATTTTATAGTTTATAATAATTCAGTTTTGCTGCTGTTAGAACACAAAAGTAACACTAGTCATAGATTTCTTTAATTTGTATATTTTTATAATCTGCCATGATATCCATGTCCCTACCAAACTAAATAATCCCAGCATTTCTTATCAAGCTGTATCTTCTTCACAGACATCTGAAAATCAGATTTTTCACTCAGGTGCTTAACTCAGTATTCGGATATGTTATTTTAAGCATCAACTTCGAAAACTGTCAGCCTTCCATTAATCATCAGAGTATCTTTACTCAGTATTTTTAAAACTCTGTTCCATACAAAAAGGTCCCAAACAAAACAAAACAAAGATTCAACATTAAAATTCACAAACACAAATCTTAAGATTGGAGTATTCCTAAATTTTGGGGATTCCTGATATTCATTTCAAAAAATCTATGTATCTGATTATCTGATTCTGTTTTTTTTTTTTTTTAATAATGGGCAAGACAAAACCTCATACAATGCTTCAGACAAAAAAGGTTTGACATTCACAGCAGAATGTTTATGATCATCCATTATATGCAATGCATTTTAGAAGAAAATAATTACAAATAGATCCTAAGGAATTTATCACATAAATACAAAATCATATATTTTATTGATCCCCATATATTCTCCATTAATTCTGGGACTGTGTCATTAAATACCTTGGCTATTTTCTTTTGTAGGGGTGTTATTATTGCTATTTGTTATATTTAGCAACAATACCCACAAATTCCAACAGGGAATTACTGCTGCTTTTTATTAAAACTGTCCAAACAATTAGCTTAATGCCTGTTTGTGTTCCAGGGAACTCACAATTTAGAATGGGGTGTGGAAAGGAAAAGAATTGGCAAAGGAAATTTGAAGTACAGTCATTAAAATATTACTACCTACAGTTACACTGTCAGGCCCAGATAGTTCCTCAAACAAGCTGAAGAACAATGGCAAATATTTGACAATCCTCATACCCTAAATTAATATACTAATGAAATGGTGTTATTAAATGCCTTTTCACACATTTCTTCTTTATGGAATGTTCCACCAAAGACAAGTGCTTTTGAATGTTGAAGGAAGGTCTTCAACATAGCAAATCGTTAAAGGAAAGAGAAAGGAATTTTCATCTCCCTGTCTCTGGACATTTTGAGGTTCAAATGTTTCAGAGAAGGAGGAGATTTGGTATTGTTCTGAGTCAGTTTGCTCTGGCTGAGGAAATGACGAGAAGGAAACTACTTGCCGGTTTCTGGAACCATGTGGTGTTCTAAGATAAGGGGAGCACTTGCTAATTTGAGTTCACAAGCAGGAAACGTGATACATCCATTTCCTTTCAGACAAACAACAGAGTGCCCTGGCAGCACAAAAGCATTGCTTCTGCTTCTAAATCTCAAACGTTCAGAAACCCATTGCTCCTCTCTGGACATTCCATTCTATATTTGCTATTTGGATGTTATGGATAGAAACAGTACTTACTCTCCAATCACATGGCCACCAAAATTTTGGGGTAAGGATTTTGTTTCTTTTTCTAGAATATCGTTAAAGTGGATGCTGAGATTTGCTGACGATTGCCTTAGAAACCACACCTGGATACTTTCAAGCCTCATGTTGGGAGTAAAAAAATAATTAATGGATTTTGTATTTCTTGCACTGCAAAATATTGTTTTCCAAATGTTTCTTTGACAAAGTTTTATCATGTTTTTAAACTAATCAAGACAGCAGGAACTGCCAGGGCAGAATTGATTGTTTGACAAAGTTCATTATTGAAGTCAGTTGAAAAGGTGTCTATTGACGCCAATATATTTCAGATCAGATAGACGTTCTCAACCGTTTAATGAATGTACCTACACCACAGACATGATCTGTTTCATCTTCTGATGAAAAAGAGATAGCAAAAACTAAATGTGTTGCAACCGTTGGAACAAACTCTTACTCCTTCAGAATGAAAAATTATTTGTAATTTGTCGTCATGCCTCTTGATCAGATTTTCCTTACTTTTTCCTCAATGTCTATTTTGATTATCATTGATTAAGACTTTCACCCAAACCTGAGATTTGTTCATTAACTGAAATGTATAGAGTGTGAGCTGGAAATATATGTTATACTGAAATTCATTCAAGGTAATTAGATTCAGTAGCTTGATCCTAAAAGATTCTGTGTAACAGCTGTGGAGAACCTTTCCCTCCGAAAAGCTCTATTGCTTGCTATATTTATCATTAGCGTGTATTAGCATTTAGCATTAGAGTGAATCATATGATGTTTTTTTCTATTGTATTATTGCTATTGAGCAATGACCCCTCCAAGAATCTGTATACCATCTAAAACTAAAAAATAATACGCATTAGCAAAAGAGGACTTCTGTTGCATAGAAATGTCCTGGGAAAAGAGTGGAAAATAACTACACAAGAAGACTGAAAGAAGTTCCTTTGTTTCTTTAGCATAAGGAACAAGAATCTGTCGAATGCCATCAACATGTTTCCTGTAGTGACACATATATTTTCCTACAGGGATAGCATGAGCAACTCACTTCATTTTTGTGTCTTGGGTTAAGCAATAGGATAATTATACTGGATGTCTTTGAGAAATACTTTCAGATTAACTGAGGAAAAAATACTGTTATTACAGTTTCAGAGTCCCTTGTTGTCTGGAGGTTGTCTGATGGACTCTGAAGAATAACTATCATTTTTGTAGAGTGGAACTTCATGTAGTTCTAAAATGGCTCTTTCAGAACAAAAATGAAGGTACAGTGCTTTCATCAACACACACTATAAGAATCCTTGTCTAAAAGATGCTGCCCCTTGTTACTGCAGATTTGCTTTTATTCTGAGGTGTTGTTTCACTGTTGTGGAAACACACACAAGAAACAGCAAAGTTACATCAGATTTTAAGGATTCATTAACCATAGTACTCAGACTGTGGGCAAGGTGTTCTCCATCTTCAGGAGTCAAAAAAATTACCTAAGAAGTGAACACTTAAATTCCACAGCATATTGCGTGGGGCTGGCCCTGCTGGTATGGCTGATATTCTGTCGTTCTGTTTAAGGTGCATCTCCAGGTGCACCAAGCCCTGGTCCTTCAATGCCAAGGCCTGTCTTTGGCAACACAGACCAAAACATGTGTGAGATGTCTTATTGCTGAAAGGGACAGCATCTCCTGTCACCAGCTTTGCCCACCAGGCTTGCCAGGGACTGGTACTGTTCTCAGCCCTGATCATCTCCCTTTTGCTTACACTCTGACAGCAGATGAACCTCACAGCTTGGGGTTTTGTGGGGAGCTTGCATGGTCCTGGGAAGGGAAGATGCCTCTTAGGTTTTTCTTATTTTTCTGAGAGATGAAGAACTAATAGCCTTGCCTTTCCTTTATTTTCCTTTTTCCTTTCCCCTTTCCTTTCCCCTTTCCTTTTCCCTTTCCTTTCCCCTCTCCTTTCCCCTTTCCTTTCCCCTTCCCTTTCCTTTCCTTTCCTTTCCTGCAGGTGTATCACGTGTGGTAGGCTAGGCAGAGACACTGTATAGTATATGTCAGAAGACAATGACTGACACAGGCTCACTGTGAGGAAACTCCACTTAAAATTATAGAAGTGTATTTTCTGACATATTTTAAGGTACATGACCTCTGGTAAATAAAATTGAGTTCCTTATTAAATGAGAATACAGTACTTGAAACTGTGATTTTTCAGGATATGGCTTACAGGCTGTTTCACTGTTTTTCTAACCCACTCCCCCACCCCGCCCGTTGTGCTGTGTGTGTGAATACATTACCAGGATGTAGATCCTTTTCCACGCAGCTGTGACTCCTCAGCAGCTCCCATGGACTCAGCCAAAGTGTAAACTTCAACATGTGTGCAAAGGTTTGCTGAGAGGGACTAACTTTGTGAGAAAAAAAGTAAACACTGTAAAAATTGTTAAAGCAACTATTCATAATGATATTTAATCTCTTACCATTTTATAAACCATCTATTGTCTAACAGCTGGTTCCCTACTCTGGAAAATAAATAGGCATCCTGTTTTCTAAAGCAGTCCAGTTTCCAGTGGTGGCTTCGCACCTTAAAAGTGACTAAGAATTTTAAAACAATGAACAAACTAAACTGTACTCCACTTATTTATGTGTGAGTACACATAAATCTTCATATAACTGCTCCAGGCTAGTAGATGTGTGTGTGAACAAAGCTGTGTAGATAAACACAATTTGATGTACCATGCTGTGTGAATTGCCTAGGTAATTTAAATCCTCTCCCTATATTGATACAAAGACATTAACAGATAATAACATATAAAAAAATTAGCACACTTTTTTGCAAACTCAGTCTAGGGTCAGTGACAACCTGGAGAGTCAATAACATGCTTAGCTGCAGATATTTCAGGCATTCTTCTTTTGAATTCAGTTTTCACCATCATCATTCTGAAGCATCTTTTAAATGCTAAATTATGCAGCAGAGTAAAAGAAAAGCAAAACAGTAGTTTTGCTGGCCTAAAATTAATTCTGCTGGGGGAAAAAAAAAAAGAAAAAAAAAAAGGAATATTAACCACCTCTTCTGGATTAAAATAATGAGTTTCACAGTAGAGCTCCTGGCCCTGTCAGGCAGTTTCCTATGTAATGTGTGACAAGCACAAAATCAGGATTCTACTTCTTACTTTTCTAGAGCTCTTCTCTACTACACATGTTGCACAGTCTCTGTAGACATTTATGCCTGTTTCAGACAAGTTGCCCGAGCTGTTGCAAGGATGCAGCAGCTCATCTCTTTCAGGTGCCAGCTTCTGTGAAGCTCTTTAACATCCAGTCACCCTGCTTTGTGGTGGGAATCCATAGTATGGTAGTATGGTACTTTGGCAGAGGTAGAAAAAGAAGCATTGAACTTCAGCACCGTTGGTATCATATGGGACTATAGACAGAGAATCTGGACTCTTTTTTTAATTGGTAGTTTCAAAAGAGGATTTGGCAATAGCTGAGTGAGAAATTCAGGGGTTTGTACCCATCCATCAATTACTAATCTCATTTTTTACTGTTTTAATATAGTCTTTATTGAGTTCATTTTGATTTGTAAGTTAACAGTGGGAGCAAAGACGTTTCCATTTTAACCAGGAGTGCATTTCTTGTAATTCCTAAAAGCATTTTCAGTTGCACACAATTAAATACAATAAATGGCTTGAGACAATCTTATTTCTCCAGTGGAGATTGCAATATATATTATCAGATGAAGAAATTTAATTTAAATAGTATGTTCGATCAATATGACAGCAGCAGAGAGAAAAAGTGTAAGCAGATATTAATCAACATAAACTTAGACCCCTAGACTATCCTTCAGTCTAGTTTTACTCCAGTATCTATTTAAAAATACAACATCACAATTTAATACCTTAAAAACGTTAAGGACATTTTTTCTTTTCTTGAATCAGAATGCAGAGTGTTATTTGTCCAGTGTTTGGAAATAATGCCATATATCAGGTGGCTTCCAGCATTTTAAGATTGTGAACTGCCTGGTACTAATAGTTTAAGCATTATCACTTGACCTTATAAGCTACAAATGCACTCATGGTTCTAAATATAATGTCAAATTTTGCCTTGTCTCTGACTTAACCCACCTGACTCCTCATTAAAATGTGTCTGTTTGCTTGGAAGAAGTCAGACTATACACTGTACTGGAAAAGATGGTCATTTGGGACAAGCATATTCTAATGCCTGACACTGTGTTGTGCTATCATGTTACTGGTGTAGCAGTAATGGTGGTTAAGGACTTTACGTCATTCTCTTTATGAACTGAATTACTACTTGTGAGGGGCAGCACTGACACAAACAGTAATGGAGCTGCCAAGCATAGGAAAGTCCAACCTAGACAGCCATGGGACCAAATTTCTCTTTGGGGATCCTTCATAGATAGTAGTCATGGCAGAGTAGAAGCAACTAGCAAATCCAGTCCAGTTCTTTGCAAGTGGGAAAAGAAGCATTTGGCTACCTGCATGGTGACCAGGTTAAGCCTGTTGGCTTCCACCCTGATGACTGTGTCAGTGCATTTCCAGCATACTCGCCAGGTGGTCTCTCCTCATTCCCTTTTCTCCTCTTCACACACTTTGTACCCTTCCAGTCTAG
The DNA here is from genome assembly GCA_013399365.1 of Pampusana beccarii. Lineage (NCBI taxonomy): Eukaryota > Metazoa > Chordata > Aves > Columbiformes > Columbidae > Pampusana > Pampusana beccarii. The sequence goes on along the minus strand of VWYH01007680.1, from coordinate 146,907 downwards.
CTTTAGCAGCAGCAAATAAAGACTCCAGGAGCTGCCTTAGCTGTCCTGCTGGAGATGTGGACACACAAAGGCTACAATTTGGAGCCAGCAATTCCTTTGCTGGCAGATAGGAGGAAGTGAAGGCATGACAGAGAGCCACTTAAAGATGCTTTACACCATTGGAGATTTTTTTCTTAGTAGAGAAAACCTTTAGTGTTAAAGTGAAATGAAGCAGGAGGAAAACATGGCAAAGTAGAGCCTTAGATTCAGGTGCAGGATCAACCTCAAGGATATATTTCCTGAATTGCTGTTTTTATTCTGTTCCATTTCCTTTTCTCCGTTTTCAAAGTTTCATCCTAATGTGCATATTCTTGCTGGTATTTTAATTTGTGAAAATCAGTCAAAATAGAACAAGGTGATTGAAGGTCAGTACTGGAATTTCTTTTTGAAGTTGGTCTCTTTTAATATTTTTTTACTGTTTCTTAGCCTGGAAGATATTGATCAGATGGAGTAATTAAAGCATTATTCATCTAAAATACGTACAGAATGTCTGCACTAGAAATTTCTAGTTGTGTGAATGGTATGACTGCATAATATAAGGAATAGTGCAGAAAGAATTAGAGTATACTTATACCCCCTTGTGTCGGTCTGAATCAGATAGACTATGTCCTTGGGGCTGAAGATTTCCACAAATCGATCAAATAACGCATCTGCAAGCACACCTGTGGGTAGCTGTGTTGAGTAAAGTCAATAGTGCCATGGAGCCTCCTCCCACTCCTCCTACAAGAAACCTGCCAACACCACACAATTTTTTTAACAACTTCAAAATGATTCTTCCTAAATTCACTGAGAAACTAGAATTGTTTTATTTTCCTATGGTCAACCTGAACTTAGAGCAGGCTGAATCCCTCAAAAGACATCTGTGGAAATAAGCGTACTGGGAGGCAGATTTTTAGTTGGGTTTCTGGAAGATAAGACAGATGTTTCCTGCATGTTTCAGGTCCCTGTTTGAAAAAAAAAAAAAATAGAGAAAACTTCCCTGTGCTGCTTCATAGGAATGTTGTCAAGAGAAAGATGTTGATGTAAAACGTGACACAAAATCAGGCAGAAAGCCGGTTCTGGTTTTGCAAATGCTTCCTCTAAATGCACTGAGTTTTTTCAAGTACATTCATCTGAGAAGCAGATATACAACACAGATATAAAATGTGATGCATTTAAACAACACCATGAAAGACAATGAGATCTCTATGGTAATGTTACCACCTTTAAATTTTTCTCTTCTTATTACCATCTAGTGTACCTGCAAGTTCTCCCTCCTGTTCCTCACTGAAATGTTGCACAATGCCATAAATTTAATAGTGAAGTCATATTTCCAGACTACTTAACTAAAGATATCACTTGAATGAGTGACTATTTTTCATATTGATGAAGAATAATTGCAATGTATATGCATGGTGAATTTGTGGAAATCGGGACTGTGAAAATCCCCTACAGCTCAGCAGAGTTTTTAGGACAGAGACCAGTTTGGTTTTGCCTGTTACAAATACAACGCACTGGGACCTCAGGCACAGCCTCAGAACGTAGTACCCAGCCAAAACCAAATAATGGTAACACCAGTAAAACTCAGCTTCACCTATATAGGAACTGAGACAGACTTCTATTTTCATCTCTTGGAGAGGGCTGTAGGTTTGTGCATCTCCCAGGCCCAGCAGCATCAGAGTAACTTTCGATGTGTGGATTCTGGAGCAACAGAGATTTCCCCTGACTGATAGCAATCTCTTTTTTTTCCCCTTCAGATAAGATACTGATCCACATGAAAATCATGTGATAGACATGCAGAAAATGTCACGTAACTAAATCGCTTCTCAAATGCTCAAGCGGTCAGAAGCTGATTTAAGTATTCCACATAATTTTGATAATGATCATGGTAGCTAGAGGACTGCTGGGGTGAGGAAGACCCACACATACCACCTCTCCTCTGCCTGAACCTAAGATCTCTACAAGGAAGAATGTTGTTGCTCTATCTACTAGATCAAGGTCACCAGGAGATCTTCCTGTTTCCAGCTGCCCTGACCACAGCATGAGCTGACTTGGGATGTGTCACAAGGCAGCAGCAGAGCAGTGACTCAAATAGGACACAGCTTGCATATAAATAGTGCTAATACTGAGAGAAATGGCAACAAGGGCGTGGGTTTAACTGAAGGGAAAGATAGCATGTGATGGTGAAGCATTAGCAATGGCAGCAACTGTGTTTGAACATCAGCCCTTCAGTGCTAATATGACAGCAGTGAATCTCATTCCTCTGTAACACTCGGGGTCCTTGGCTCCTCCTCTGAAGTCCTCCAGAAATATTCTTATACCAAATGAGAAATAAATCAGTTGGATTACTTGTGCAGGTGGCAGCACTGTTTGCTGGAGCAGCTGTGTCCACGAGCTTCAGTGTCTTCCAGTATTGCTACAGAGAATGTGAAGCAGCCATATGAGATGCTGCTTGGCACCTTCTTGTGCTACTTATGCTGGTGCCGAACTGTTGCAGGATGCCAGCACTTCCTCTGAATTCCATCAAGGACAGGAGTCAAGGTCATATGTCAAATCTAAACATACTCTGCCTATGCTGATTTCTCCAGGAGACGGAACTGTGTCTTAGCCTTACGCTGTGTTTTATTTTCCAGTTAGCTTTTGAAGGTACCATTTTGTATCAAATACTAGACTACTACTGCTTTGTATAAACTCTACATAAAAAAAAATAATCAGATAAATCATATACTGTCTTCTCAAGGGGGCAATGATCAAACTATTCCAAATTTAGTATGATTATGCTTATTTTGCTATCAGTTAAGTAAAAGATTTGACAACCATGTGGAAGCAAAAGGGATTATATCAATAGTGAGACCTTACATTTATGATGATAAAATGTAAATCTGTTCCAAGATCTTATGTTCAGGCCTGTCAGAGAGATAAAAGAAGATATTAATGAGGGACCTATTTTTTTCCTTGCTCTTATTCTGGCAAACCCAAAGAAAATATTACTGTAGTTGGATGAAAGCAACAAGCTACTGAAGAGACCAGTCTTATTCTTGCATGTTGTCTATTCAGAGCATGATTTCTTCCTTGTATATAAATTATTCTTTTAAAGTGAGTCTGTCATCCTCAGGCTGTGTTTTGTTACATCCTAATTACTGCTTCTTTCCTGCTTTCCCCACCCCCCCATACAGCCATTGATTTATCAACTGCTTAACCATCTTTAGCAGGAAGGACACAGATCTGAGGTAATACAAGGAAGAGTTTCTTCAGTGTATTATTTAAATATTAATCACACAGTGCATGCATGTTTTGACAACTACATCTACTGTATTGTCTGAGTATGTGCTGCTGCTTATTGCCACATGAGCTACCAGAAGCATCATTCTTTATTTATCCACCAAATGCAGAAATCTCGTCTTTAGGAAATGAAGTATATTTCTTCTTCCAAGCACCACTCCAGTGAATGTGTTAGCATGTGAATGTGTCGCCTAATAAAAGAAGCTTATTGTTGTGCTTTCTCCCCAGGACAAACCCCGTGTATTTGCATGCTCAATTGCTGGAGTTTAGCAGCTTTCATACTCAGAGTTAATCTCAGCATACTGTGGGTGCAATGGTTCTGCCTTAGCTCTTCTTGTAGAAGCTGTTGAAGGAAAATGCTCTGTATTTGTGCACAACTTCCCATTTTACCATTGTAATTCATTTAACCAGAAGTAAAAAAAAAATGTGAGCCAAATGAGTGGCTGTGAGTGGTGCCATCTCCCTTATACAAAAGATTAACCTGAAGCATGGTGATGAAATGAAATGTCCACAATCGCAAAAGAAGAGCACAAAGTAAAATCAAGACTCGAGACTGACCCATTTGTCTTCGTATGATTAACTTAATTTCATAACATCATTCTTTTGTCTGAGGGGAAAAAAAAAATCAGAAAAGGCTATCAATAACAGTGCAGACAACTTCATTTTTTCCTGCTTTTCAAGACAGAAGCTTCACTTCTTATACAAATTTAATCAAAAGTACTTAGTCAGATTTTGAAACCTATTGTATAGTAGTTAAGTTTGCACCAAACAATCCTAAACTATTCTCCTAATGTAATTTATTCCTCTTCTAGTTGAGGAGATGGAAAATACTTAGGTGAGTTTGATTTTCAGGTATTGAAAATGTGACAATAGTAACTTAAGATTTATCTGTTAAATAACCTCAACCAAAACTCCGTCAACAACACAAATATACACAGCATTGTTGTCAAACAACGTCTAGGAAATTTTCAGCAAAATAATTGTTGGAGAAAAAAATGTTTGGTTCAATGCAGTGCAAAAACTTCTTTGGGCTCAGACACATGCTTGTTGAAGCAACCAGCCAGGGTAGTTTCTGCTTCTCAGCAGAGGCCTCTGCTTTGCTTCTTTGGCATGTTATTTGCAGAAGAAACTGAATTCCCTGTTGCAGACAGTTGAATTCACAATCCGGCACCTTAACACACACTTATGGCATATTTCACTGTTTAACAGATATCTGTTAATTTTAAACACTTTGCTTTAAAAAAATAAGTTATGTTGATGCTGTTTCTCAGTTATCCAGGGTAAAGGAAGCAGGCACATGGCTTCTGTAGAAGGTGCATAACTTACACAGGCAGAGTATAAATGAAGGAGACCACTGGTGGCTCTGTTGATTGAGAAGTGCAGGAGTCTCTAGGCAAGGAGAACCTGGACCAGCCCGGTGCAAACACAACCTCACAGACACCACTGGTTCACGTGGGACGAGCACTGATATGCCACTTCACACTGAGTCTCCAGCCTGGATTGTCTGTCGTAGGCCATCAAGAGCTAATACTCCAGATCTGTAATCATCTCACTTAGAAGTTATACCAGTATTTACCAGCTTGTGGCTGCACAGATTCTTGTGAGTACTACTTAATTAGGTCTCCTAGACTACACTGAAATGGATATTCACAGACATATTTGGTACAAGAGGAATCTCTGAAACTGATTGATGGTACTACCACATACAAACATACTTCTGTATTTTCAAAATGTTCACCAATATACCTGTTCCACGCAGAAGATAGATGTAGCAGGAGGTTTTTTGCATTACCATGCAGTTGCAGATGTGAAGAGGTTGCAGTTCTTCTGAAAAGCACTGCATCGGGAACCACTGTTTGTAGACTACACTGGGCAGGCTGAAATGCAGTCTATTTCCAGTATACCTAGTACCTCAAGGTATTCAGGGTGTGCCTTTAAAAATCTTCTTATTTATAGTCTGATAAAACTTGGACTTTCATTATTAATACTTCTTAGCCTTTTATGGGCTCTCACAATAAGGACAAGCTCCATCTGAGGCTGTGTCTGGGTCAGGCAGGCTCGTAGATCACAAACAACAGAATTGCTGTGGTGGGACTAAAGATGATTTCAATGTATTCCTCACCCTACAACATTCCCCAAAAGCTGAAAGCCTTGTGCTTTGTTCTGACCCTGACTGTCTTCTGTTTTCTTAAATGTAGCATATGTACTTCACTATTTCCCCCTTAGTTTTAAGAATTTTAGGAAATACTGCTTCAGTTTAAAATTTCACTCCAGTCACTCGTTTTCTGTTTGTATAGGAAATGATTTTATTCTCAGATGCTGTAAAATAATCATATCAGTTAAGTAATAACTATAATGCCATATTGCCCTGTGGCAACTTGTGATTTATTGTTGGAATTAGGTTCATGCAGAGGCCATATAGCTTTGGTCTATGCTTTGTTTTTGTGAGGATAAGAATGTCTTGCCAGAAAATTGTTTGCTGCACATGCTGTAAAGATCAAAATTATATTACTGTCTTTGTAATGCATTAGGAATCATAATGAAGCCATATGGCAACAAAGTTTTTATCTCTGTCTGCATAAAGGAATCTTTGCTTTGTTTTATATAGTTATGCCAAAAGCATTATATTAAACATGCTGACATCTCTATCTTAGATATTTCCTTCTGATTATTACAGTTACACTTTATTTATCATTCCAGTAAAAAACAACTGCCAGTAATATCAAGGGAACATCATTAATTTTGAGTTGGTTTGATGGGATATTGCGATGGTATTTTCCACTTTTCTGGCTTTTTTTCACAACAAATTACGATATTAGTAAACAGAGCAAATGTACTCTGGTTCATGGAGATCATTCTGGACATCACTGTGGGTGGTGGAAATATGAATTTAAGAACGTACTTAGCCTCATACTTCTCGATCAGCACAGATACTTCCACAAAGCCAAAAAATGTATGAATTTTACTTCACTAAGCTTCTGAACACTTTTGCGGCCTCAGTCTACCTTACTTTCAAAGCCTCTGCAAAATGCTAGTTCTAAGTGTTTATGACAATGTAATTCAGAGTTTTTCTGAGTTTTAAGGTACTATTAACATCTCTGTAATCTTTCAATGCAGTGTTTCTTGATAGCTTTCTCTGACACCCTGTTTTATTAGAATTATGGTGTTTTATGTATTGTTTAGATTTTCAGCATAAATTTCCAGCAGAGGGCAATCTTGTTCCTAGATATGTTGCTCATTTGTGACGTTAACCCTCTAATAAACAGCCACCCCCTCTGTATTCCAAACTGAGAATTAATCCAAGGGCACAGACTTCATTATTTTCCTTGCCATTTACTTAATGATTTTTGAGGTGCTTCCAGAGCCTATTTGCTTACCTGATTGAATGAAGTCTTAGAAACTACACAAAATAACATCAATATGGACCTTGAGCTGTCATCTGTTCTTTTTTTTTTTAAATTTAAGACAGGATTAACTACATTACAACACCTCTTGACTGATATTTGTTTTTAAAATCTTTAATGGCGGAAGATGCACCACCTACCTGGGCTATCTATTCTAGTTCTTACCTGTCCTCAAAGATAGAAACACACATTTTAGTATCCTTTGCTCTAATTTAAACCCAGTACTTTCGATTTTATCTGTAGTGGAGATAGAAAACCAGCTGTTTAATTATTATGTGAAATAGAAGAATTATTCTCTGCTGCTGCAGAAAAGAATCTCACACTAGCAGAGGCCAAATAAAACATGCCTCTAGCAAGCAGTGTCTGAATGCAGAGCACTGACATTTCCGACAGCCTAACTATCCTACTTATTTTCTTTATTAGTTCTCATGTCTTGCACAGTCTGCATTTTTTTTTTACCTTTTTCTTCCCCCACAGACTCTGTTTTCCAGATGTCACCATCCTCATCTGTTTGTTTTCTGGACGTCACAACTACCTGAACAACCTTGTGCTGTTGCCTGTTACTCTCTTTCCACAAGAGTCTTATGTGACCTTTCTTAAACTTTTGCTGTGACTAAGATCACAGCTGGTTGAAATTACACAGCAAGTGATTCACCCACCCAACTGAATCATGGACTGCCTACAAATGATTAATGAGAGGCTGCTCTGCTAATGCAATTAGTGGCAGAAATCAGGAAGATAGTAATGTCAACACTTCTCAGATACAAAGAAATTTCTTTTTTGAACTCAGCATTACAACAGCACAGGATTTGGTTACTGATATCAGCCCCAGCTTTAAACTAAGTTTTCTCAGAGCTGATAGAACTGGCATAAAATTTCAAGTAGTTCAAATCTTCTGTGGTGGGAAAAAGTGGCAGCTCTCTGGCCCAGGGTATTCTTCCATTCCAAACTTGCTGTCTGGGGTGTGTGAGCAGGTGTAGCTACAGCCCGTCCTGTGGAGAGATGTACATGAACTACAGCTGTGAGAAGATGCTATGATTTTGTTCAAACCTTTATAGACCCTGGCTGCTCCTGTCTGGTTTTGAACAAATGAGGCTGTGTTAGGAATATCTGCTGATGAATTATCTGAACCTAGCTTGAAACCTGAGACACAATCCTGTAAAAAACTATCTGAACCATTCTTACTAGTCAGGTTACTAATTTGTCGTTTGTGAATGCAATTCATGCTTTATTGCACTAGTTGGTGCTCTACCCTAAGACGTGCCGTGTTCAGGTACGAATTCCCATACTGGTTTGTATGGGTTTTATACCAGATTTTGTCACTGAGCTTTCATTTTGGGAAAAAATATAGGGTAAGACAGAGGCTGAGCTGGATTTCTCCATGTCTGAGATCAAACCCTCTACCAGTTGTCAAGGCTTTTCAGCTTTGGGAAATGGCAATGTGTGTGTGTGTGCAAGTCAGGGTACACATGTAGGAGGAGGAATGCTTGCTTACTTGGACAAGTTTTGAGTCACTGGCATACGACATATCATAAAGGAAACAGCTCACAAAAAATGTGAGAAGTAAAAAATTAAAATGGAAATAAATTTACAATTCTAAAATTTGGATGGAAATTATAGAAATAGCTCTTTTTCCACAACACAACATGGTGGTATGTTCTGATACCTCTCGTTGCTAGTACAGCTGAAATCAATAAGCTGGTATGTTCTGCATACAAACTTGCTGGAGCCCACATGCAATAAAGTTTCCATGTCAGGTGTGCAATGCTTCATGCTAGTTTTGGGAAGATGGAAGAAAAATGGGAAAATTACTAAGTTGCTGAAGTAAATGAACATCATCTTGCTCTAACATAATGTGAGTAAAACATCTCTATGGCAAGCTGAGTTTGAATGTTGAACAAAGCCATTCTTGACTGACAAGCTACGTTACCACTTCTAATATCTTTAAGATAGGACTACTTAGTTATTTATCTTTTAATAAAACAATAACAAAAAAACAACACCTCCAAAACATCAAGATTGTAATATTTGAAAGTCATTCACTAGAAATCAAACCGAATCGAATGTGTGTCATTTCACCCTGTGGGTGTTTTCTGCCTCCTTGCATTTAGCAATAGTATGAGTAGAACAGATGCTCAGAAAGGTAAATGGCTCTTTATTACCTCTATTAGCAAAGATGCAGTTCAAATTCAAGTTATATGTGCACAGCCTGGCTAAAACATGCTTTTCCATTCCTCATTCCTTCCTGTTCAGTACTTTGTCCTTTCTTCCCCCACCCCACCCTGATTCTTGCTCTGAGATGCTCTCATTGAAGCTGCTACTTACACAATTTTAAAAGGTATTACTATCCTTTCGTATACTTGGCCAGCTGAAAAGCTTACAAATGTGTATATTTGTGAGCATGGGGCAAGGAAGGTCTTGCCCCCACCTTAACTTTGCACCTTGGGCGATTTGTCATAAGGCTACAGGAAAGATGCAGGTCCCCATGATTTTGGGAGCGAAATGCTGTTCCAGCCTATTGCAACCACAGCTAAGGGCAAGATTCCTTTGGGAAAACTCTTATATTCTAGTGGAAAAAACGTCCAGAGTGAAGTTCAAATGAATCCTAGATGCAAATGTGTTTTTAATTCAAAGGGATGTCTTGCCATCTAATGTGGCCCATGAACATGAAAGGAAAATGAAAGTCCCGCAGAAATAAGTGATTGACCTTTAAGCTCCATGATAGAGGCAGGCTCCTCCATCACAAAAAAAAAAGTATTTTTTGAAGAATTTGACTGATCCAGGGACTGATAAGGCTAGGGAGAAACTGTGCTGCTAATTTTTTGTGAAGTATAGCCCAAGGTGGTAAAGGAGAGAGTGTCGTCCACTTCTCAGAAGACTTACAGATTGGTATGAGACCCATTTGGTCAGCCTTGCTACTGATGTCCAAGCTGGGTGGGAAGAACTTGTTTCAGGGCCATAACTAAGAAAAGCACCTTATCAGACAGTCTATCATCTCTATCAATAACATGTCCAAATTTCTCGTGTGTGGATTCTGTAGAGTGTTAAGGACTTGCTAGAGATTATCAGCTTGATAGGAAGTATACTAATGCTTCATATATACAGTTAATGAAAAGTTATAAAAAACCTTAAAGAAAGCTGCAACAACCAAGAAAAAACTTTGCATAGCAGAAGCAATAATCCCCTGCACAAACCTGTAGCACTGAATTTGTTTAACACTGCATGCAAAAATCAGAGGGGAGGGAATAGAGAGACTTCAGAGGGAATTGCTTGATCTGGATAGATTTTGGGCTGACAGACACATGCTGGCTTCATACTCAGATCTGGGGGTGACATCCAGAAGTCACTGGTGTTACTGTGGGTTTGAACCTCCAACCTTTTTGGCATAGGAGCATTGGAAGTGCCACAGATAAGAAAGGTAATGTAGCTAAGATGTTCAGCTGTTGTATTTCCTCATATCCTTTTATTTCTGGCTTTGTGCCTTGAAGTTGAAAAAAACCCTTCGTTCCTCACCTCAGCTGGTGTTACAGGAGAGAGTGGCAAAAATTGACTGAGACAGGGTAGCAAATCTTTTCGGTTGTGACATAATCAAATGAAACAGGCAGTGTGAGCAGCCTGAGAAACATAGAATGTATTTAGGGGACTGGCACCTGAGAAGTTATGGTTATTGTCAGCATTCCTACTTTATCCCCCATTTTATTTTTTCTTTCCTTAAAGCAGAGGACAGAGCGACATGCACAGCTCTCAAAAAACCGTAAGATATTATAATGGCTCCTTGGGAGACACTTCGTGTCAGTATTGGTCTGATGCTCCTGAAAGGCTAGTTCTGCCCTGGCACTGCCCAGATTGAGGAAGAGAAAAACAATTCTGGGAAAGCCAACTGTTCCCCTCAAAATCCCAGGTGCAACAAATCCCACTCTGCCTTTGATCTTTTTCTCTGTTTAGTAGTATTTCCTCCAATGTACCTCAAGGCTGTTATCACTGGACATTGTAAAGAAGAAATCAATGGGCATAGATTTACAATTCTTCAATGTAAGTTTTTAGAACCGAATTGCATTTCAGTGAAATTCATCCTTTGTAGGAAGTCAACAAAAAGCAAGTTCAGCCTATTAGTGTGACCCACTGTTCCAACTGAAGTCAGGGACAGTCTGGGACTAGGAAGAATAAAGTACCTGTAAACAGTGGGTCTAGTGATATTTCTATAAAAGTACCAGAAGGATTAAGTGTAGGTCCAAATTGAAATGAGAGTATTTGGGTACTAGACACAGCTGCAATAGTCTGTACAGACCCAGCTGAGTTGCCCCAGGCAATAATTTGACCCTCTGTTTTTACATTCAGATGTAGAGGTGGAAAAATTAAAAAATCAAATAAGTTAAAGAAAATGAAGACATTATCCAAAGGGATAATTGTTTGTGCTGTGTCTCCAGCACAAGGGAACAGCACGTGGGAAGGACTGAAGAGCTGCACTCGATACTTTTGTCAATTCTCTCATCTGCCTTTAACAGTGTGAAATGCTGATTTGATCATGCAGGTGGTGAAAATTATGGCTAGAGGGATGCAGGGACAAATCCTCACCACAGTGCTCGACAGCCCCAGAGCCTGGTACACTTGTGCATCTTGCTGTGCTTCTGCGTACACTTGAGCCGTGCAGTGATCCCCTTCTCCTCTGCCCTGCTGGAGCTGAGAGCCCAAACAGGAGGAGGGATATCAAGTGTCAGCACAGACCCTGTGCCTGGGGAATCCCTTGACAGTCTCAAAATGTAATAACATAACTAGCATTCCAGCTGAGGTGCAAGAAAAATCAGCCTTGGAAAGGATTAGTTCTTGCTCCGCTTTCCCATAGCCACACAGGGACAGCAGTAGGGGTTCTCAGACTGCAGGTCCAGTGCCTGAGAAGTGTTGTCTTTAGGACACTCCCTGGAATTTACTCAACTGGAGGTGACCAAGTCCTGGCTCTCCCTTCCCACCTCCTGAAGTATGAGTAGGGACTTGCAGTAACAGGATGTACTAAATCCCTTAAAATGGCATAATAGGCTACTCCTGAACAAAAGGGGCACAAGGCCTTCTGTGTCTCTGAAGATGTTTTTTAAAGGGCAGAATCATAATGACTTTGTCAGAAGGCTGCTTATGGTGACAGAGCTCTGATCTGCAGTTGCAGTGCAGGATGCTGCCTGTGGCTCCTTGCAAAAAGCAGACCAGACAATCACCCTCTGAATTTAGCATGACCACTCAAGAGTTTGATAGTTGTAAAAAAAAAAAAAAAAAAAAGAGTTTAAAGAAAAATTATATTTTATGGTCAAGTCCAGTCTGCCTCTGAACAAAAGGACAAAAAAGCATTCCCCAAAATGAACAGTGCTCTGCAACAACATCCTATACTTTATCCTTTCCAGTCTTCACTTTCCCATTTGAAAAGGATAGTGGTTAGAAGACTGTTTGAAAGTTGAGGTTACAGGCAAGCAACAGTGAGATTGTATAGCCATCCAAAATATCAGTGGCTTAATTAGACCTTGTGTTTCTGGGACTCATAGAATTTCAGGTTTATCCTGAAATACAGAAGGTGAATAAACTTGGGTAGGAAACTCATGTTGATGTTAGTAATTCATTATAACATTGGTCCTGTCTAGAACCAAACCTGCAATGTATGGTGAAAACACTGCATCACTGACAGGGTTTGATGGGCAGCAGCAAGGTCTGGGTTGAATTTTAACGCTACTTAGAATCCCCTCCCAAAAATCTGCAAAAAAAATTATGCTAAACCTTCTGGTACTCAGGGAGCTAATTCTCCCCAACTGCATGCATGAATCACGTAGCGAATAATTTTTCACTGAAGGGAGAAACGTAAGAAGGTAAATAATGAAGGTAGTAGGAACTAATTCTTGAAGTGCAGTTATACCAATAATCATTTACATCTCCCCTGCTGGAAGGAAGGCAAATGTTTGCTTTCCCCTTCCTGCAGTGACCTGCCTTGAGTTTAAGCCTTGCTAGACACCAAGGTGTAATTTAAGCAAAGGTGTCTATTGGTATACACTGGGGTGCCTCTGTTTGCAAGCCTGTCCTGCTGGCCATGCCTGGCAGCTCTCCTCTCCGCTGTGTGCTGGCTGCTCTCCAAAGCCAAGGCCCCTCAGGCCACTCGCTCTTTGCCTGCCAGTACCTGCTTTAGCTAATTCCTACAGCTCAGAGTCAGTGCCATTACTTTGGGCTCTGCAAACTGTTTGTGCAGCACCATACATTCAGAAGAAACTCTTCAACAGCTATTACCTTGCAAGAAAGTTTTGAACCTAGTCTCATCTTGTGCTTTTTGGGCTCTAACACCTGCACCCCAGTCCTGGAGTTAGTACTTTCTATTATGGTGATCAGTCAAGCACAGTGTTAGCTGGTCTGCACTTCTGTATGCTGTAGAAGTTACTCATCTCTATCTGATGAATACAATTGTCTTTTCAACAGAAATGCTTCACAAACATAATAACAGAGCACAGACAGAATAAACATGTTTCAAGCAAACCTATGGCTCTTTTTCACTTACTCCCTCTTTGTTCCATCAGTAGTCAACACAGTATTCCTCCTTGTTTGATATCCAATCCCTTCTTAAATTTTGAGGGGATCTGTAAAGGTCTCACATTCATTTCAGGTCTTATCCAGGATTGAAAATGTATCTCTGAACTTTTTAGAACAGCAATAAAGCTGCTGCTCGTTTGCAAAAGTATGTGAAGTTTTCTGAAATAACAGTCCTGTTCTTAGAAATACACAAGGAAAACATCTTTTTTCTTCACACTGTGAAACCATGTGGGGAAGAAAACAATCCTAGCCATGCTCTTTTTTATTTTCAGATCTCTTAATTCTTGAAAGCATTTATAAAAGAGCTAGAAATTTACTTTCCTTAATGGCAGATTAATGCATCTTTAAACTGGGCATTTGGGATAAGAAATATTCGAGACACTTAGTATTAATAATGGTTATGTCTGACCACAATCATTTAGGATACAGTATTTACATTAATTACTATGAGGTTTTAAAATAGCTGTGATTCTGCAGTAAAGGCTGGGATGTGTCCTCATGTTGTAACAAATACAAGGCTTAGTCCATTAAGAACATGGCAGAAGCTACACCACTGTTGTAATAGGTGAGTTTGCAAACTCGTACACATAGAGCGTAAACATCTATAAACAGAATGACATGTCTGCATAAATCCACACCTCATATTGCCCACAGAAGCAAATGCTTGGCAGTGTTATAACATACCTTGAGGCTGGTGGGTGGGTGGTTCTGAGAGAGACTAAAGACTTTTCCCTTGCATCAGTACAGACACTGGTATTAAAGGCAAGCTACTTTCTGGATGTTGTTCAGTTATGCAAATTAAAGAAAAAAACACCATATAGTGAGAGCAGTCTCAGCTGCTGTGTTTGTGTTGTAAAGTTCATGTACTATATATTATACAAAGATCTTACGGTTCGTTCATCTTTTAAGGAGGCTGATATCTTCAATTCACTTTTTGGCAGAGAAATCCTTCAGAGTAAATGAAATAACTTTGGTGTGTATTTTTGCTTTATTTCAGAGCAAATAACAATAGCCTTCACAGTGTCCATGGTGGTTGGACTGGTGATTGGAGGGATCATCTGGGCATTGCTCACTTGCTTGTCCCGTCGCAGAGCTAGCGCCCACATTTCCCAGGGGAGCTCCTCAGTCTTCAGCCGTCGGTCCAGACCCTCCTCTCATGGCCACACCACTGGCAGGACTGGGTTTTACCGCAACAGCAGCTGCGAACGTCGGAGCAACCTCAGCCTGGCCAGCCTCACATTCCAGCGGCAAGCTTCCTTGGAGCAAGCCAACTCTTTCCCCAGGAAGTCAAGCTTCCGTGCATCCACCTTCCACCCTTTCCTTCAGTGTCCTCCCCTCCCTGTGGAGACGAACAGTCAGCTGATCACCCTCACTCCCACAAATACCACCACAACCTTTGTGGGAAGCACCACCAACAGCTTAAGTCAGCCCGAATACCACTGGTCTAACAACAGCCTCCGCATCTGCCATTCCACACAAACCCCCCCTCCTGCCTATGAAACCATCATAAAAGCTTTCCCAGACTCCTGAGTTAGGTCCTTGCTGCAAACACGCATGTACATTTTAGGAGGAACCTAAATCATCTCAGCAATTCTCTGTATGTGATGAAGATCTCCGAGAAGTCTGCAGCTGTTGTTGTGGAGGGGACATACATTGCCAAGAGGAGGGTAGCAGTGATTTCTTGGAGTGCAATATCCTACTGTCCAAGTGATCATTTGTCTTTGCACTGCTGGCTCTAATTTACTGCTCTGCCATATGATTTCATATTTATAGTGTTGTATCTTTAATTGTAACCATTGTTATCTTTACTTCAGAGGAAAAGAAACAGTGCCACACAAAAAAGATAATTTCTTGAAGAAACAGATCATGTTACAGATTACTGATATACATATTTCTTCAAATTTCACTACATGATTTCTTTCTTAAAAAAAAAAAAAAAGTTATGTTTTTACATATTTTCCCAAGGATGTTAAGTTTTCATAGAACACTTCCTGGTACCCACCCTCTTCCTATAAGCACAGAAAAACTTCTGTCTGAGGAACCTTAGATGCAGAGCTTGTAGAGGATTAAACCTCACAGTCTTGACTGTGGTCATAGGCATCCTGTTCTGCTTACTGTAGAGGATCTTAAAAGACCCCATATTAAGGCTGCTTGTATAAAATTCTCCATAGTGTGGGAAAATGTTGAAGTATGCGAAACCTCATGCAGACAGAAGTTTCAAACAACATGCTAAATGCATGTTAACAATTATAAAGAATTTTCTGTCTGCAGCCAGCAGAACAAGTAGTCACATTTTAAAAGCCAGTAAGGCTGAATGGGAGCAGAATTCCTCATGTTTCATTTTTCTAGTTCTGGTTATCAAGATAAGCAGCATGAATGACGATTATTTTTTTAATTAGGTTTCCTGTTTTGCCATGGGATTACTCATTTCCTTATTTCAAATTATTTTTCTCAAATTATAGAAAAGTTTAATTCTTCCTGGCAAATTATTCACTGAAATCTTGTCTTTTGCTAAAGCAAGATTTTAGACATCTGTGGCTGAATACTGGGATTGTACAATTAGTTGGAATATGAAGACAAAGACGGAATATTTAGTTCAGGTTAACAAATATTATTGACTCTTACATGTGTATCATGTCAAGCTAATCCCTGTTTTAGTAGAGACTAATTGCACTGATGTGAGAGAAGTCCAGTATTTCGTAGAATCACAGAATCATAGGATACCACATTAGAAGACACTACAAGGATCATCTAGTCCAACCTTTCTTGGCAAAAGCGCGGTCTAGACAAAACAATTCAGCACCCCTGTCCAGCTGAATCTTAAAAGTGTCCAAGGCTGAGGAATATACCACTTCCCTGGGGAGATTATTCCAATGGCTGGTTGTTTTTACAGTGAAAAATTTTCCTCTTGTGTCCAATCGGAATCTTCCCAGGAGTAACTTGTACCCACTGGCCCTCATCTTTTCCATGTGACTCCTTGTAAAAATGGAGCTTCCATCTTCTTTGTAGCCAGCCTACTGAAACATGGTGATAAGGTCTTGCCTGCGCTTTCTTTTCTCAAGGCTGAACAAACTCAGTTCTCTCAGCCTTTCTCATATTCTAGTCCTTTGATTGTCTCTGTGGCCCTTCTCTGGACTCCCTCCAGCCTGTCCACATAGTTCTTCGTATAGTGGGGACCAAAACTAAACACAGTATTCCAGGTGTGGCCTCACAAGCATTGAGTAGAGTGGGATAACAACTTCATCTCTGCTGGTGATGCCCTTGTTGATGCAGCCCAGCATCCTGCTGGCTTTCTTTGCTGCAGCAGCACATATTTCACTCATATTGAGCTTGTTGTCCACCAGGACCTCCAGGTCCCTTTCCACAGGGCTGCTCCCCAGCTGAATAGATCCCAGTCTGTGCTGCACCCCTGGATTAAGTTTTCCCAGGTGAAAGACCTTATACTTGTCCTTGTTGAAATTCATCAGGTTATTGTTAGCCCACTCTTCCAGCCTATCCAGGTATTCCTGCAGGGTGACTCTCCCTTCTGGAGTTCCCACTTTCCCACCCGGTTTGGTATCATCAGCAAACTTCATCAAGGTACATTTGATCCCATCATCCATATAATTTATGAAGGTATTAGGCAGTGTTGGGCCAAATATCAGTCCCTGGGGGACCCCGCTCGTGACAGGTTGCCAATTTGAAAAGGAGCAATTTGCCACCATCCTCTGGGTACAGCCTGTCAGCCAGTTCGCCACCCGCTGTATTGACCACTTGTCTAAACTGTAATGGATATTTGGAAATAGCACAGAAAAATGAGGCCTGATTTAAGTCTTATTTTATCAGTTTCCTGTTAAATATTCCATGTTCAAATAAAGGGTAAATAATTTCCACAAGCAGAGTAGCAGTCCTCCTTCTCATTTAGAAATAAGTCTGTTGTTGCTAAAAGGGCTGGGCAACTACCAGCCACAGGACTCCTAATCCTGAGGGTGCTGGTCCTGTGCTTCTGTAGAGAGAACGAGTCCCCAGCTGTCTTCTGGGAAGGATGAAGATTCAGCAGCCTTTGAGAAGGGGCAAAATGCTTAGCATCTTACTTTCCAGGCTTTTGGAGACTGACAGCATGCATCCCTTTGTGGAGCTCAGCACTCCTCAGGAAAGACTGGTATTGATCTCTGAACTGCAATCTTCCAGCCCAATATCACGCCATTTGCAAATATGACTACGAACATTGAGCTTCCAAGTGTTACTTACTGTAAACCACAACTATTCCTTGTTGTAAAGGCAAATTATTTTGCATGTATTTACTGACTGGCTTTCATTGCTTTATTTTTAGTGTGCAGTATTTTCCCTTCTAGAAGAACAATCATTTACAGAGTTTACAGAATGTTTCACTGCAGACACTATGGATTCTAGTACATGAAGGACTTGCTGATAAGACTGCAGACCTGCATTTGGCTGGTGACAGGTTGCAGACTTAAAACAATAGTCCTCTGGAGAAAGAAAGTTGTGTTATTTCATTCATTAATAATATTTTTGTTATTTAGAGTCTTATTGAGTCTGGTGAACTTAATTACATGCACAACTGCATTCACAGTGTCCTAGCTCTAGAATAGGTGGTGCAACCTGTTCTAATGTGCCTACAAAATACAGAAATCAAGGCTTTTCTCATTGCTCACTGAGTTTAGTGGACTGCTTGCACCCAGCTGGCCAAAATTGCTTGTTTCTTGAGAGTGAAATTGGTTTAGATGACTAAAGTTTTACTCCTGGATTGTAAATGCACATTACGTTACAGTAGAGATTTTCAGAGCATATTATTACTCGTATTACACTATATTTAGTAAACAATGAAGAAAGGGGAGATTAAATGTACTGTATTTTTTTCCTGCTGAAATCTGTACTGGATATCAAAACATTTTGTATGTCTCCTGGATTAGGGAGATTGAAAACACAGAATGTTTGGTGCATAACCAGTATGGCTGTCAGATACCTGTTAGTTTAAACGATGTCTGAAATGAATGTTAGGCAACCACTATGGAAGCTTCAGAATGTGAAATAAAGTTAGATATTGTAATCTCAAACTCATGTTTTTACTTAAAGATAAATGTGTTGACTCGCATAGAAGATCCTTTAAAGAGGAGGATATCATCCTTAATTATGCAAGCTGATATAGTTGGGAATGTGAACGAGGACTTTTCTCTGTTTCTGTGGAGAGACTTCCCAAAGCTGAAGATGTTATATGAAGTCGGTGTCAGAATTTGCCGTATGGAGACACCTTTCAAGGATTACTGACAAGAATGTCTCTCACAAATAACAACGCCTACAGATTTTAAATCCACTGGTTTCCAGGTACTCGGATTTCAATCCACAAAGTGTTTGAGCAAATGTTTCCTTTAAGCAGATGGACAATCACTATAAGGTTCATGCTTAAATGGACTTATACACATTTTATATTACATCAGGACCAAAGCACATTGCACATGATCAAACCCCAAACTGAACTGCAGGATTCAGCAGTCAACAGGTGGTTTACATGCAAAAGATTATAATAGCTCATTGTAATAGTATTTTCTAGCCTTGTATTTCAATTTAAAATGCTGGGAAGAAGAGCTGAATTTTAAAAAAATGTATTACTGCACAATTCAAAATGTCAAAGGATCCACAAGCAGTGAATTAAGCTTCACAATAATTTTGCATGTAATACATTTTCACAGTGAGAGGCAGTGATTACAAGAGTGCTCCCAGAATCGCATAGGGAGTGACAGGAGGAACTTTGAGCAACCTTCATGTATCCTGACATCTTGTCCTCAAGTGAGCAGAGCTACTTCTCCTCTTCATATCATCCACGTGCACAGAAACAATTGCTCCAATTCAGGTTTCATATAGAAGACAAACCTTGACAGCTCTCTGTCTGAGAATAGTTATGTTCCAGCATATTTACAGGAGTAGCTCATGTTATATTCCTTGACCTTTCCCTACTGAAGAATAGCTGATCACCTCTTCAGACAGCTACTGATTTTAATGCTGTAACACACTGAACATGCAATATCTTTGCCAAATCAAATTTTTAAAACTCACTTGCAATGTACCATGAAGTTTTTGAGTCATCTCAACATCCATTCTTAACTATAAACTGAAAGCTACATTTACTGGAAATATCCTCTCAGAGGTGAAATGACACATGCCAGATCCCTGATCTATAGGCACTTGATAAAATTAGGTGATGTCTATGATGCAGTACAGCTTCTGGAAAATAAAAAACCGCTAATTGGAAATTTACCTCTGCCATGTCCAGAGCAGATTAAGGAAAACAATGCTGATACAACTTCACAAAGCAGAGAATGGAATTCTAGAAATCAGCCTTACAAAGTGTTTTAGAACTCAGGCAAAATATCTATTTCTTCATTCAGATCTGTTAATAAAAGTGAGTTTTAAAAGGGGTTGTGTGTTCAGACTTTCTGTATGACTTTATGAGGAATTATTTGTTTACTTTTTTGAATGCTGAAAAGGATGACAAGATCCTAATTTCTTTTCCAGTGGAATATGAATAGTGACTATAATTGACTCGATATTTCTCATCCAGACGGGATAGACAAGTTTGAGAAAAGTAATGCAACAGTCAACAGGTGAGATCCTGCTGCCAGCAGCTCTTGAAGCACACATGGCACTGAAGAGAAGGCTTTTCCAGGTTAGTTTACTGCCTCATATTATAGCAGCACCAGTGACTCCACTGAGGATCTCCAGTCTCACTGTTCTAGGTGGGCGCTCTGCCTTATTCCATGCTTTTTTGCTACTGAACAGAAATCTGGTTTGCATGTCATGTTTCTGTTTTTAACTTCTATGGAAGCTTTTGACTCCCATCAGATTTCTGGCGACGCTACTGCATGAGGGTGGCAGTGTCTGATGGGCATGGATCGGATTGTGGAGCTATTTCAGTAACCATGTTTCCTGTCTGCTTTCCCAGTGACATTCTGCATCAGAGACATGTTTTCATCTATTTAGCAGCAGAATCAAGTGATTGTGTGCTGAGGGCTGTGAAAGAGCAGTTGCACTATTTTAGAACAAGGAGTTCTTTTAAACAAGAGTAGCTTAATCATGAAAGGGATTACGCAGAGTGATGGGACCAAGATAGCAGGAAATTGGATTTGCTGATTTAGGACATAACATCAGTGCCTATGACTAGGGACAGTATGGAAAGGCACTGGAATGCAAAATTGTTCATATCTAGCTCAGCTCAGGGCAGACCTATATCAATATCAACCTTCTTTATTTTATGGCAGCACATCGATGACTACACAGGAAAGGCGATGCTTCCCTCTTGTTCCAACTTGACAAGAGTACAAACCACAGCTGGCAGTAATTTGCATTCCTTTGGACATGTATGGAGAAGTTGCCGATGATTAGTTGTGCACTAGAATGAGACGAACCTTCAGCCTCCAGACTGACCAGCCTAGGGCTTGAGTTGAAGCACATTGGAGAGACAAGGAGGACACCCATGCTCTGCTCATGCTCTGTGCCCATACTGTATATCCTGCTGATCTTTGAAAGTTATTTTTGTAGGAGAGAAGAATTCCCTTTAAACCTCTACTAGAGTGATTGTAGGTTTTTTTTCCAACGTAGTGCTTTTCTATTCAGTTCCATAGTAAGTTCCATCTCTCTCTGTCTGTTGGATAAGCATGATGAAAACAAATACACAGGTCTTTACTCTCTCCCATTCTTTTGTTGTTCTGCCAAGTAACAAAGATCACTTTGTTATCCAGAAAATCACTTTGAAGAATTGATTGGGTTACATGTGATAAGCTCTCTAGCACTAGATTGCCATCAAAGCACTGATTTTTATTTTTTTAAAATTTCTTTTTTTTCCTGTAATCCCTTGGACAGATATTGTGGAAAGATACAGACACCTTTTTGTCAGCACTAAATGACCAGTGTTATTTAGTAAAATTTTGAATTGCCTTGCAAAATTCTTATAAATCTACAATGCACTAATTTGCCATGCAGATAATTTTGAACATTTTGGGTAAGAAATAAAACTGACTCCTATAAAAAAGTCCTGCGTGTTCAAAAAATGTACTTTCTGGGGTGCTTACACTAAATAAAATCTTTAAAAGTGTATAAATGCTTCAAGGCATTGAAACACTTCTGAAAAGGAAATTGAATGCTAGATATATTCCCACATCATTTATCCACATTTGAAATGTATTAGCTTAAAAAAAATAAAACTCTCTCTGAGACACCAAAGCTAAGATTTTTATCTCTCCCACCAACCCAAACAACCTGGTCTAGACCAGAGATATCCCCAGTAAAACCAAAAATATTGAGGAGAGAAACAGGGACTGAGAAAGTTCAGTGTAGGTTAAGACAGGCTTCAACAAATCCAAACAAGTTAGAGAATGTCAGATTTACCATGACTTTGCAAAGCAAGTGAAAGTTTGACTATGTTTAATGTCCTGATAGCGTTCCTGAAAAAAGCCTAAAAGGATTTCTCCTGATTCAATCAGTCGTAATCCGTAACAAGGCACATTCATCCACATGCCTTCTCACAGACATTTTATGGGTGCCCAAGGCTAGATACCATCATGTACATTTAAACACATTTACTAGTCTCATAGAGGTATAAATAGGTATTCCTGCTTCTTTCAAGGCATCTGTAAGACACTGAATGTCTAGGTGATTTAAAAGTTGCTTCTAGTGTTGGGCATTACAGAGATTTAAAAACAGACTGAGTATGTTTCAGACAATCTTACTGAGGTTAACATTGTACTCAAAATCTGAGTCATTAGTGATCAAATACTTTCAAGGCTAGCTGTTCATCTATCAGTACAACAGAAGAGTGAATCAAAAGAAAGAAATATACTGTATTAAATATTGCTGTTCTGTAGGGGTAGATTTGCAAATGGAGTGTGCTAAACATACTACTAAGGGTCCTTGCTACACAAGCCAAATTCAGGAAAACAGATTGTTCACACTTAACCCTTAACCCTCCAAATGCTCTGTCTGGCCACTGATGACTTAATCTACATAGCTCTATTATTGACCGCAGTGAAATTACTCATAAATTTAATAACTCCGCTGAATCAGAATATCATTCCTTAAACCACATCATTCTAGGACTAATTTAAGAGCATAATTTGTATCTGCCAAGTGATTTCTGTTTGTTGAAAGTTTCTTTTCTGTGAAAACAGATGACTACTCTGCTCATCTCACCTGCCTGGACACTTTTTGGGCATGCAAAATTATCTGTGAGGATGTAAGGATTATCCTTATGCAGACACATAGTGAATCAGTGCTTGGCCATTCCTTTCTATTATTTGATATGAGAACAGGGTCAAGAACTTCTGAATCACAGCTTTGTTTGAGTCTTAGCACTTCTGTTGTTTTACAAAAGTGTTCCTTGCAGAATATCACATAATTTTATCTCTCCGGATGATGTGCCTACGAAATAGGATGACAAAAAGAAAGACTGAAGAGGAGTTTTTCTAGAGTCTCATTCTGCTAAAGATCATCTCTTGGCACCATTTGAGGGGAGGTTTTAGAGGTGGGTTTGGAAAGAAAGCTGAACAAAGTTCTAGTATTGGAGACCCAGTCTCTCCTCTGGCTATTAAGGCCAACTTTGCAGCGATCCTGTTTGTAATCAAGCCTGTCTGAAGACAAACTGTCCCCAGCAGGACAATCTCTTGCAGACTTATAAA
Source organism: Pampusana beccarii (assembly GCA_013399365.1). NCBI lineage: Eukaryota > Metazoa > Chordata > Aves > Columbiformes > Columbidae > Pampusana > Pampusana beccarii. The sequence continues at coordinate 123,980 of VWYH01007680.1, read as the reverse complement.
AAGATTGTCTCTAATCTCTAATCTCTATTGCGTCTAGACAGAATGAGGAATTGACAAAATGCAATACATTTTGGTAGGTCCTAAGAGATCTTGCTTTGGGTTCCGCTTCATCTGGAGGACAAGACAGAAGAGAGTCTGGAAATGTTCTAGTGACTCCTACTTATGGCTTATTTTCAGATTCTTAAATTTGTACATGATGTGCATTGCTGAGTGACCTTGTAACCTTTTCACTATCAGGACACTTTTATTTGTGTATCTTTTATTGTGTGCACAAAATCTGCAAGCAGAATTGTATGCAACCTTATGAGTACACACAGCTATTTACTGGGTGGTATACACAGTAGGTAGTTAGGACTAAAATATGGCTACACTGAACATTAATAAGCTCTTCAGCTCCAAACCTGGCAATCGCTAAACTTCTTCCTAGCCAGACTGTTGTCAGTCAAGTTGGGACATGCAGCCCTTGTTGCTGCTTGGGAGAAGCTGATCCTTGGCCTTGCTCAATCACTGACACCTGGACCACAAGTTGGGCTGAGGGTGAGCTTTCTGAGCCTTAAAAGATGGAACTGTACTTAAAGCTTGTACAGAATAATTACCTACTACCAAGAAATTGGAAAAAAAAAAAAAGAAAGAAAATCCTCTAGTTACATGCTGGAGGAGAGTTACACAGTTATTTTTAGTATGCAGCTGTCGACATAACTGCATGACTGACCCAGAGTCACCAGGAGCAAGATTCACATCTAAATCAATGATTTATAAAATCATACTTTGTTACAGTCTGAGCGTGAAGTTTAGCAAATTTCAAGGTGCTAAGGTTCATTGCTTAGGTTCAATAGTTAGCAACATTTCGATGTTAACATTCAATAGAAATGAAAATAATGCATTAATTGTAACACCAGTACTGAATGTTTCCTTCGTTTCTGCAGAAAGCACTGTCATTCATCTGTCAGATAAAAAAACCAAAGCAAATTGCAGAATAGAATTATACACATACATGATGACAGCACATATGATGGCTATCAAAGGTGTTTCTGTCTCTATTAATCTCTTTTTTATGATCTTCATCTCCCAAAATCCCACAGAACACTACCAGTATTGGATCTATTTATGTATACTTTATTAAGTGGAATATATTGACTTTGGTGCTACATGCACTGGAACGTTCTTAACGCTTCGTGTAGGACAAAAAGGATAATGAGCCATTGATGTATTGGCCAAGAAGCCAATTAAACAATATGTAGGAGTTTGTTGTTTGTTCTGTGACATGTGGAGTTGAACTAAATTATAAACTAGATTGGAAATATAACTCTCTCATCCATGGACACTACAAAAATTCTTCCATAACTAATATAAAAAACAGTTAAGTCCAAATTACGTAATTCATTAGGGATGGTAAACTAACAGGTTGATACTTTCTTCTATATGGCTTCTTCATGGAAACAAAATGTGAATACAGATTTTCACAGCTGTAATAATGTACGTTAGGCTTAGAGTAGTGCTAAGAGACAGCACGTTACACTATGCCCTTTATACACATGGACAGTTTTAGAAAACCTTTCTCAGCTCTTTTTCCATGAAGACAATAGTGGTAATTGCTTGAGACTGAGCATTTATAGCTTGTTTCTGCTGTAGCTTTTAGATGGTTTCTTTTTTCAGCCTGGTACTAAAGAACTTGTGATGATTAGGTCAGTTCAATGGATAAAGTTATCCTAGCATAATTAGCATCTTCAGATATGCCTTCCAGCCCGACTGACGTGGGTTTTTCTATATCCTGAGATGGTAATGTCTGCTCTCACAAGCTTCCAGACAGTGCAATAGTAGCAATGTTCACTGGGGAAAACAAAAAGAATTTGGCCACACAGCCTAGAACCAGGATCTTGTACTATACGCAGGATCTATGCAACACTGGAGAAGTATTCCAGTCCTTTCTGCACAGATGTTATGGTATGCACACTATGAAAGATTCAAATCATACAGCTGCAAATGTATAAATGGGCTAAATTCTCTGATACTTCAGGGGTATTTTACAGTCAGTATATGAAATAGGGAGGAAGGCAAAGAGATTTTTAGCAGTTTGGCTGCATCTGGAATTGTGCTCCTATCCATTAGCATTATTAACTTCTTGGATTCCCTGAGCTTCTGACGAACTTGTAGCCAAACTGGGTTGGAGGCTGAGTCTGAATGCTGTGGCATCTTGAAGACCTACACCCTTGACATATACAGAGGTTATTTTAGGTTTGCAGAGAAGAGGAATGGGCTGGAGCAGCTGAAGGAGAAGGAACACATTTCTGGTGATGAAAGTATCATCTGATCCTTTCCTGAAGGTTGAAGATTACAACAGCGCTAGTAGGAATAGGACGTATTTCAGATAGCTTATTAAAAACAAACACCCAACATCACCAAACCAGAAACCACTCTGCCTCCTGACAAGCTTTGTATTACCATGTGATTTTCTGGGTTTTAGGGTGAATGAAATAGTTTAAACAAGCTAGGTGAAGCATGAAAAGGAGATTGTTTTGAAAGAAAAACAGAAATGTTAAAGCTGCTGTTGAAGCTTGCACAATCACCATCTTCCTAGGGAATGAGTGCAGAATACATATTACTGACATTGAGAGGGCAATGGCTAAAACATCATGTCCATGCTAAAGAATAAGGAATTTGGACTGACACTTCTAAGATAGCTGCATACTGTGAACCAGATCAACATGAAGCAGTAGTTCAAGCACGTACCAAATACCATAAACACCTGGAGAAAAAAATGTCTGTCTCAAACTGTCTTGAAGTCTTTGAGACTGACCTGAGATTGTACTTTGGGATGAGGGAGCAGGGGGTATGAAAACACAGAACTAAACTACAAGCTATAAGAGTTCTCCTATATGGCATGGCAGACAAGGGGAGAAGACCCTTGGGAATACCGTTGGAGTCAGCAGCTCTCCTGCATGAATTTTGCTCATCATAGTATCCACTAGGAAGTTTTATTCAAGCATGCCTGTGTTAGTGACATGTCAGGACATATTCATGCAAGGGGTGGAAGAGTTGTTGGGAGTCATGGGCATAATCCAAACGTTCTAGTGATTTTGAAAACTGATTTTGATAATTGTTAACCCACACAGAGTCATAAGGCAAAGGTACCACCTGGAACAGGAGGGACTTGTACAAGTGTTATCCATAGTATGCATATTTGTTAATATAATTTACTTGTTGCAGGAGTTTACTCCTATTTATGACTCTGTTCTAAGGATCCACACTTGTGACCTGAGCATAGGGCTCAAGATGGGTGAGAGAGGAAATGAATGCTACCCTGTTCCACCTGCGTGACCCCCTCACAGCTGGGAACTGAGAAGACAATCACTCTTCTTCTGAATGTTTCTGCTGCAAGAGGCAAGTAATGAATTTTCAATTGCAAAATATTTGTCCATGTTTTATTCTGTTTACCATCACATTCCTGAGTCTGCACAACTGACTCAGGCTAAAGGTATGATGGAACAGTGACTGTGCTTTTGAAATAAAACTTACCTAAAAGAATGAACTTATGGTTTTCTAATTATTTACCCTGAGAAGCATTCATAGAATCATAGAGTGTCCTGAGATGGAAGAGACTCACAAGGTTCATTGAGTCCAACTCCTGACCCTGCATATGACAACCCCACAGTTAACACCATGTGTCTGAGGGCATTGTCCAGTCTCTTCTTGAATATTGTCAGGATTCAGAGATAGTTGCAAAGAGAGTGAAGCTGGGACAAGTTTCAGCAAGTGACCCTATCAGTTTTTTCAAACCAGGTGATACAGCGAAATATGAATGCTTATGGGAGAATGAGACCAAGCAAGGCCATAGGAAGCTGTGAGTGTGAGATGGAGATTATGCTGATCATGCTGTTAAAGGATTAGAGAAGGGCAGGATAGTTTATCACTTTTTATTTGTATTTTTTACTTTTCATATACAGTTTCTTGGCATTTATTCTGTTATCTCTTTTGTGGAAGTTGGAAAAGTTGTTCTGCTGGCTGCTGAATGGTAGTGCTCCATCAATCTGCTCTATAAACTCTAAAAAACTCATGGATCAATGTGATATGGCTATGAGATCAAAGGCAGAGTTTCTGAACTCATCTACAGGAACATGAGCTGTAATGCACCAGGGAGATTCTGCAGACCCAATGATTCGTGAGGCAGAGCTCATGAGTCACCAGAAGTTTTCTCTTCCAATATAGCACGCAAGTCTTAAGCCAACTATTTATTACTTTTTTTTTTTCCCCAAGTAAAACTCTATCGCTGATGTTATTTTTCTCTTTAAAATGCAATTACATGATAAATCTGGCAAATGCTAAGCAGGCCCTTCATGGAAGTAAGAGTTTTCTCCCATCTAAGAATTTGGCTTTAAGAATTTTTTAGCCCATCCATTTCAGCACGGTTTTACATGCTAAAAATAGCCATAAAATCTAACCAACAAACCCCAAAACTGCCAAATATCTTTCCCCCAGATGATGTAGCTATTTTAGGTAATACTTGACTAATATATATATACATCACACAAGTTTGTATACAAATGGTGAGATAAACTTTCAGACAAGCTTCTGCTCTTTACTCAGTCTTGTCTAATTTTTTCTCCATCATTCCCAAACATTGCCATTTTCTGATTATAACCTTTTTTTTGTTGTTGTTAAGTGGAGCATTAAAGAAAATAAAGCAAGAGTGAAGAGTAAAGAAAAGATATTTTATAACATATAGAGCAAAGGATCGGTAAATGTGGAGCTGTATGCATGAGGATTCCTGCAACAGCCACTACAAAATAGTTGCCCAATAGTTGCCTGTGTCTAGATGTTATCCTGGAGAAGGTCTCAAGCACTATTTTTTCGAAGTGACACTTTTCTGAGAGGGTAGAGTTTCTGCCAGTAGAAGACAGTAGGAGTTACCATCCAGAAAGGGTCCATCTGCCTAGATCTTAGAGCACTCAGTACTCCTCTAGAAAAGGGTCTTTTCTCCATCTGTCTGTTTATAAAGGATTTTCTTTTTAGTGACTTGCTCTTATCAAATCATCTCCAAAATACGTGGAAATAATACTGCATGTAGGCTTCAAGGAAGAAAAAAAAAATTGGGAAAGCTAGAATTTGGATTGCCACCCCAAACCCTTCTCAGTCATCACAAAACAACCCTATGAAAATTTTCTTGAAAAGTGAGAAAAAGGGCAGGGCAAAGGAGAAAGGGAGAAGTACTGTAGCTTCTTCAGTTTATCTTGATTCAAGAGGAGGACATGGTGGGTGCAGCGAGGTGCTGAAGGGAAAGGCAGATAATTGTTAATGCAATTGAAAAAGTGCTTGGGACATCTGGGGTCAATTCAAATCTGCACTGGAGATGTCCTGAGCAAACAAGGGAAATCCACTCGATCTCCTAATGATTCAGCGTTTTGTCCATCGAATGGGGAAAACAGATAGTATTGTAAGACTAGATGCACTGAAGATTGTTCAGATCATTAAAAGGACTATAGAGAGGGTTTATTTTTTTCGGTAATACTGCCACCCTGAGAAAGGTTCTGGGGCCATTTCAACCAGCCCTACAGCCTTACCAGGTGTGCTAAATGAGTGCGTATGGCATAGTGCATCATGGTATGCTATGGTGTGGTACGCTGCGATGTGGTACGGTAAAAGGTACAGATCTACCAGTGATTCTCGAATGGTTTTTGGCAGCGCACTCTGTACAGTTTTCCTCTCAGAATGAAGCCACCCATATAGCACATACGTAGCAACTGACAACAGACTTATTTTTCACGTATTCCCTAGATTTAATCGGCGGCTCCCCTCCTCTGTCCCAGGGACGGCAGCGCGCAATACTCCTGCGAGTCCTCCCCCCGCGTCCAGGCTGCGCTAGCCCAGGCATGCTGAAAGGAAACTTCTTTCCTCTCCGGTACCTGCTGCCGGCTGCGTTTGGGCTTTTCCCGCAGCGGCGCCCTCGGCAGGAATAGGGCTGAGGAGCGAGGCCGAGGAGAGGGGCTGAGGGGCGGGCTGAGGCGCGGGGCTGCGGAGCGGGGCTGCGGAGCGGGGCTGCGGGCAGCCGCTGCGCTCCGGTCCCCCCCGAGCCCTGCTCAGCGCTGGCCGCGGGCTGCCCGCGCCCTCCGGCCCGAGAGCCGCATTCCCCCTCCTCGCTGGCCCCTCCGGGCGGGAGGTTGGGCATCCGCAGCCTTCGTAGCGCCCCAATGACGCGTCTTTACGCCATCCAGGAGATGGGTTTCTCCTCCTCTCTCCTCTTTTAAGCGCGGGGGTAAAGTCCGTTGAACTTTCCCAGGTGGTGCATACAACACAAAGCTTATGAGCCCTAGCTGGGATATTTCTAAGGGGTGAGGGCAATAGGGTGCTATCGATGCTCATCGCGCCATTCCAGAGCAGAACTGCTTCTTCGACCTCTAGTTATGTAGTAACAAGGGGAAAATTTCCTGAAATTAGACTACTGCGGAACTCTGGTTTTAGTCACAGCTGTCATCTGAGAAACAAATTTCCAGGCATTTTTAATCTAATTCACTTAATTTTTATGTAACTGAATTAGAAAATGTGATTAAGCATCTCAGAATCTTCGGCGTTGAGACTCCCTAACCTTTAGTGAAACACGAAACAGAGAAACTTATTAGAAGTAAGAAGAAATTGTGAAATCGTCTGTATGGATTTGTACAATCGCTACTTACTGAGTAGGAGGATTAGAGGCATAAAAAAATGCTCAAGAAAAAGAAAAAGAAAAAATGATAATGATCTCTTCAGCTGTAATTCTTACCGCGATTTTTTGGCAGTTATTTCAGGGCAGGCACTGAAAAGACACTGTGCGACACCGAAAAAGTGTTTGCAGGACCAACAATGCCCTGCCGGCCCCCTGGCGGGTCCCACGCCTGCTTCCCCCGTGTTTCTTTCCCTGCTGCTTACAGATCTCTTCGAGGCAGGGAAAACTCGATGGAGAAAATCCAAGGCTTGCTATTGCCTGATTCTCCGTTGCCGTTGTACTGACTCCAGCCCCAAGGTTTGGGCTTGAGACACGTTAGCAGGCAGAGTTGACCCCCTTTCCGCGCACCGGGGTTTAACACGCACTCCAGCCGCGTTCCCTGCGCGCCAGCACAGCGGGTGCCGGCGCGGGGATCCACAGAACAACGCCTACAAGCACCTATGGTGCATGAATGCACCAAGTGGTACTTGGATGTGGGGGCTGATCCGTTTCCCACGAACACACACACAATTTAAAGTAAAAAGCAAACACTGGAAAGCACCCCTTCCGCCTCCTAAAATCAAGTTAAGCCCAAAGAAACATTTTGTTTTTAAGACTGCTGCATACTCAGGCGCTGCCGCTTGTGCAATCGTTCGCCCATCCGACGGCGCATCCCGGGCGGGGACCCCCGACAGGGACGGGCCTGTACCAGGGACAGAGAAGGACCGGATGAACCTGAAAACACTGTCGAATAGGCAGAGAAAGGAGCCAACCCGGGCCCGGGGCTCCGCGGGAAAGCACTCGAGGAGGGAGCGAGGGGCCCCGGGGGCTGCAGCCACCTCCCCTCCGTTCTGCCCTGGGTGCGTTCAGGGGGGCGCGGTGCGGCGTAACCCCCGCAGCCGCCGGCCAGCCGCCTGCTCTCCTGCTTTGTGAGGTAGAATCACGCTGCCGACGGGGACCTGCTCCCCGCAAAACCAACTCATTAATATAAATCAAATAATGGCGGG